>JANFOE010002625.1:0-29616 GCA_025667525.1 Glebionis coronaria | reverse complement strand
GGCTCATTTTCTACTCAGGTAAATGCATAGTTTATTACAACTCAATCTCGGTATGGTACGGAGTACATGTTTCAGGAAGCTTATTTTCTGGATTTATTGTGTTTGGAAAAAATAAGTGGTCTATAAGTTTTGTTCAATTTGCTAAGTTGATTGGATGTTCAATTTGTAGATGATATGAACTGAACGGAAGTGATGAGAAACCGGCAGGTAAAACTCTTTTATCATTCATCCTAATATTAAGCGTGTATAGTGAAATTTATGCATATTAGTTTTAGTAAAGATAGCAAAACTAGGTCTGTTATTTTTTTATCAAAATTAGTCTGATTTGGGCCTACCCATTGGCGATTTGTTTGTCCTTTTACTTTGATTTATTATCGATTTAATAATAGGTTTATAAAAACTAAATATTTGAAATAACTACCTTACATTCTTAATAACAGGTTTCAGAAGGTATTAAATGTTAGAGGAACTTATGACCCATTTGACTAGGTCGAGATATATCTTATGAGAAAGGTAGGTGATATGGAAAGAGATATAAGTTATGCGTATTGATAAATGGAGCATTGCAATTTTAAAAGATATATTGGGTGGGTTTAGAACCCAGTCAAAACACGAAATTTATTATTGTTTACCTTTGGTGGTATAAATCTTGCATTTAGGTGTATGTTATATTTTTATGGAATTAAAATTCCCTTTGCACCAATCTGCTACTTCTAAAAAATACAAAAATGCATTTTGGTTACAGACGGCCAATGGAAGCATGATAATCGTTTTTCAAAAATCATGTGATATACTACTGCTTAGGAAAAAAAATGCATTTTTTTATTACAAATGCTATGTACATCTAGCATTTAAATTTATTCGCCAATAGTTTAGGTGGTGTATGTGAGCTTGTGTATTATCAGATAAAGTAGCCCTTCTACGAGATAAAGTTCCCCATGTAAACCGTACTAATTGCCAGCTAATCAATATTTTAAAGGATAGATTTGTAAGTTTCATTTTATTCATTTTTTGTAGCGCAGTATAACCATACGAACAACTAGAGATGGTTTGCTTCCATTAGCATTTGCCATGGATGTCGAGTAGTTGACAGGCATGGTATGTAACAACTTTTGCTTCAGAAGTTGTATATAGTTATATTGAATTATAAGGTGTTTAACAATTGATTTTTTGTGTTGCAGGTTAGTGTAGGTATTCTTCTTGCATTCACAATGGTGGCAATATCACTGTTATTACTTCTGTATGTTCCACCAGATGAGGTACCGCTTTCTGCTTCACTTCAGGAAGCAATAGATTCGGTTTCACTGCGTTATAGCAATATTATTAGTACAGATGAAACCGATTTTGAGATTAGTAAGGATGTGAGTGGTGAGAAGGATCAACATTTACCCAAAAAGGTAAATTATCAGCTAAATCACGTCTAATTGCTAAAGTAGCAACTCAAGGTGAATACACTTGATGTAAATCTAACGGGGCACATATCTCTTACAGGATTGCAGCTCCCTCGCATGTTGAAGAGAGGTAGAGGACAATTTGTTATGGTATTTGGCGCTAAGTTGGCAAGCGTGGCTATGGCACAGTTTATAAAAGAGTCCTATCTGATAACAAGTCCAAATTAGCATATCAAAACCAATCTCAAATATAGGAATTGACCAATGAAGTTGTTATCCTTTCTTAAAATAATCATAGGAATGTGGTGAAGCTGATCAAATGTTGTTTGTAAGTCGAAGTCCCGATATTGGTATATGAATTCATTCCAAATGAAACATTCTCTGATCAAATTCTCAGAAAAAAGGCAATGGAACTTATGTATATTGTCTTGGCTTTAACCTTTAGTCCTTTACTAATAATAGCCAACCGGCACTAGCTGGAACAGTTTGGAAATGCATCAACCGGGTCAGTTTACACGTTCTGGTTTTATCATAATACTGATATCGAGGGTGCGCTTTATTTGGACTTTTAAACTTGCAGCTCTACAGGGCACTTCTCCCATCCTAGACCAACCTTATTGAGTCATATTTAACACTAATAAAACATATTCTTATTTCTTTACGTAGATCTCTCACGGGACTGATGAATGTGATACGGCAACCAAGTGTAATGCCATTCAGCAGCTGATCGATGGTTTCATATGGACCAAGGTTGTATTACTTGAAACGCATATGTACAACGACGAAAAAAAAACCCATCATAGATAAAGAGTAATCCATATCGACACATTCATATCATTTTTATCACCATCTTATCAAGCGCCATATTACTGACCCTAACTTAATGTATCAGGTTATGCGACTTACATATACATCCTCAAGACGATAAAATTGTTTCCATATGGATAGAAGATTCGACCATGTAAATTTACAATTTCAGAATTGATGAGGTAACTTTACTCGCTTTTAGTCAACTTCACTTCAAAAATACCCCTGCCCATCAGGGTCTTTTTTTCTTCAAAATATTGTGTTTAATAAATTTGCGTTTATTTATGAATGTTCTTATAATTACTGGCAGCCTTACAGGGTCTGAAACTTTGGAAAAAGAACAAACTTCAGCTCATTAAAGAATTGAACAAACTTCAGCTCATTAAAAGAGCACATGAGTGTGTAATGAATGGGTTTGAAAGATTTGCTCGGGGAAACTTGATTACTCTTTTCTCTAATCTCTACAACAAACTATTACGGTTATAAGATCACTTTTTAGTATTCTTAGTTTTGAAAGTTCATATATAAATATGAATTTCAAAAAGCTATATTATTGGTGTTCATCCCTTCGGTAAAACGGTAATATACTGTAATGGTATCTGAAAGATGATCATTAGGCAATATTTTTGGGTCCTTTTGCTAAGCTATTTTTTTCTTGTGCAGAACTTGAAACGTGATCGAGTTTGAAGAAGCTAGAGATGCTTGATCTCAGTTCCAGTTATGATGTTGACAATGATATCATTCCTTCTATAACTACACTAACTTCACTTAGAGTATTTGATCTTAGCTACACTAGCTTGGAAGGGCAATTCCCTACTTCTTCCATGTGTTCCGTCTTATGTTCTTATCTTTGGTTATCTCGCATAAATTCATACTTCAGAGATGCTTAATGCCCTTTTTTACATATATTTTAGAATTTGCATCTTTGGAAAACTTGGAAAATTCAGAATAAGAGTTGGTTCGTCTCCAATGAGCATATTCAGAACAAATAGTCAAACATAGATGATAACTTATGGAATATGCTCTCTCTTCAGTTGAGAATGAAGCTTGAAGGCCATAAAGAATGGATAATATGTCTTGCTTTCGTACCTAAAGTGCTGGTGTCTTCTAGCACTGATTCTCAGGTAAGAGAAGTTAGATAATATTTTGAGTGTGATTTTTAATGATTCTCAGAAGATGGTTTTTTTATGCGTAATTTAATAAACTACATTTATCTATGTTTAATGAAGCGATGTCATGGTTAGTTGATACAACTTTTTAATGTCTGATGCGTTTGAGCACTGTATTTATCATCATTTTTTGGATTTGTTCAAATATATATTTTTTTAATTCACAAGACTTCCTGTTTGTTCAGAGATTTAAATGATGAGAATAACATTGTGGGTCTGTGAGAATCTTTAAATAAGTATGAGCTATATTCTTTTAATGGTTTGGTAAAAAAACTATGCGCTAAAAAAGGTATTAACCGATCAAAATATGACAACAGATTAGCATTTTTTATATTATTTTTCCTTAGACGTAAACTGAATAGCCTTTTTGTAAATTTTGTTTAGAAGATGATAATTCTAATTTGTTAAACTGATTTGTATGATATAATGTTTGAATGACAGATTCTGTGACAATAATGACCAAAAGAACGCCGCCTGATCCAATGGTAGTATTGAGAGGCCATCGTGCTTCTGTTGTGAATGTTGGTTTCCATCCTACTCAAAACTTATTGTTCTCAAGGTAACAAATCTTAAAAATATAGTTGCCAGTATTCTAGGAAAATAATGACAGATTCTTAAAAATTGCTTTAGTACCAAGGTGATTAAAGCAACAAAAAAGTGCGCAAAGTTCCAGCTGCTGCTATTGTAAATGTCAATGAAAGAATGGAACCCCTCACAGACCCTACTCTATTATGATGTGCATTCAAGGAGCACAAAATATATGCTCAGGTATAGCAAGTCAGCTGAAGCATCAAAGCACACCAAATACTTATAAAGGTTTACATAATTAGTTCTTTATTATGTTGCCTATTACAAATAAAGACTTCGGAGAAAGGCCCAACCAGGAAGAAATACAAAATTATGTCTCCTTTTCCTAAGTATTGCCCATAGAAAGGATAGTATATTTGTGGATCAACCCGGCCTTTTTTTACCTAATTTAAAAAGGACCCATTTTCCCCTGTATTTCAGCTTGTCCAACCTAACCAATTTGTCTCCTCTAATTTCGTGGATCAAGATATGTATCGTATTAGTTCTGGTAGTGTTAATAGATGTCATGTCTGCTTGCAGGTCGAAATACAAGTATAGAGGAAGAGTTGGTGCATAGATTTGTGCGTGATGATGCGCGTCCTTTGAACTATGGGTAAAAATTATACATGTCACTTATCCAAATGGTTACATCTGCACAAGAATTTAAAACTATACCAATTTGAACATCATCAAGCACAAATTTGACACATTTACCTAGATGCATATAACTTATGACCAAACCACCCTCTATAATTATGACATAATGCTAAACATCATATATACATTCCTTAAAAGTCACACTTTTGTCCACGACTGAGTTGTTTTATGAGGTCTTTCGACATAAGTTTGATCAAATATGTTTCATAGTATTCCTGACAAAAATGTCATATATTTTAATTGTTCATACTCTTCTGGTTATTTGACTAATATTTTAGCAGGTGGCAAGTTTCTTTCATTCTGTTGTGGTGGTAATATCGTATGCAGCAACCTGGATTGTTGACTCACTGACGGGTGAACAGGTGCATGGTTAGGGTTCGCGACAACAGGTGGTGGTGATGAATGTAACTGAGTACAGTGAAACTCAATTTGTAGCTTGTGATGAAGCATTTTTGAAGATTATGGGCCTCTTTTCATATCTGATACAAGTCTGATAGGAATGGCTGGCAAGAAGCTTATTATATACACTTTAGAAGATTCTTTTCCCTTACAAATAACCATGATATTATTTTGATTTTGAACTAACTCTAAGAGTTTTGTAGTTAACTTTCTGGTTGAACCATCAGAACCAGAACCAGATACCTATCTTTGAATATCAAGAAGTATTTTGAGGCCATAATCTATTTCATCATAGTTCATTGTATGTCGTTGGAATCAGCTTCTCACAATCATTGATAAAATGTCAGCAGGCAAATGTGGTTGTTGCAGCACCATCATCATATGTGGTCAATCTAATTTATTAGGTTCTAATGGTGGTGGTCAATACATTGTCGTTTTATACTAGGTGACTTAGGATACTGCCAGGCTTAAAATATGCCAAAATATCTTATAAATATCAGTGATACTTAAAATTAGTACGTGTCTTTACTTTAGCAATATCACTTCATGCACATGTTATGACTATACTTGATCAATCTTACCACATACATAAATTGTATTATATTGATGGGAAGTGTTTGGAATTAGGCTACGCAATCACATGCGATCACGATTTCTTTCTCTTTCCGACGACTTACAAACGATTTATTTTCACAACAAGACGAACGAGTTCAATTTTTTATTTTTTATTTTTTTTAAAATTAAATTTTATTAAATAAAAGTATTACAATAGTAATAAACTATTTTAAAAAATGATTAAAGAAGATTTAATTAGAAATTAAGAGGGTAAAATACAAAAAGTAAAACTAATTCTAAAAATAGTTAATATATGTTATGAGGCACTAAATAAAACTCAATATTTTAAAACTTTAAAATTTATTAGAATTTTTATCTAATTAAAACCAATCTAACCTAATTTAAAAGCATAAAAAATAAGAATAAAAGAAAAAGAAAGAAACGGCGATTTTCATTTCTACCGTGTATACGATCGATCTTTGGGAGTCGATCGAATTGATTCGGTCGTCGCAACGCGGTCAATCGGGTTCGAAACCAATTGATCGAGTGAAATCGAATATCGCTACAAGTGGCCTTATGAACGTGTATCATGCATAACTTATTTGTTTTAGGGATTGTTTCAACATCTTACAAGATTAAAAACAAATTAAAGTATTATGAGAAACCCATAATAATTTAAAATTATGACTTGGCCCATAAATAATCAAAGTTAGTTATGTTATGTAGATAACTTTGGATATTTACCTCTTTTTTGGACGATATTCAAGCCCATTTATCGGGTGGGCCATGATGTGTTAAAACTTATTTTTATTTGTAGCGTCATAGAAAGAAATAAAACAAGAGCTTCTAAATGTTGGCGTAAGTTGGTAAGTTCTTCACTCATAATGAGTTTTTTCATTTGTTTTTTCCAATTATAATGGACATGTAATTTTTCTTTTACAATTATCACTCACATGAACTTATTGATAATATAAACATAATATTATTTTAATAATATATTAAAAACTATGTTAATAATTTAATCTTGAAACATTCTTGAAGCTAGCGGCTCATAGGATGAGTCTAGAAAAACTATTGCTTCTTGTATAATATATAATTCTTTTAACATCAAAATTTAGCTAAACAAAAAATTATAAACGATAATTACAAGTCATGCGAGCTTATTATAATTTTTTTAACTTGTAAATGATAATTACAAGTCAAACGAAATCAGACATCATAAACTTCAAAACTTTGCTCATGATAATCTACCTCAAAACTAGACTATATATTCATTTAGTGGATGCGTAATTTAAGTGAAAAAGTACAATGGAATGAGGACACACTCTTTAATTGCTCATTCAAGTTTTACAAACCTTTTATTTACAATTGTTTCTTAAAATTTTCTCCCCAAAAGTATTATACAGATTTAGAAAATAACAACTTAACTATTTACATTTTCGTTTTACCATATAAAAAACTAAACGAAAATCAGAAGTCATACCCGTCCATCGGACGGGTTTTGCCACTAGTATATATATATATATATATATATATATATATATATATATATATATATATATATATATATATATATATATATATATATATATATATATATATATATATATATATATATATATATATATATATATATATATATATATATATATATATATATATATATATGTATGTGTGTGTGTGTGTATATATATATATGTATATATATATATATATATATATATATATATATATATATATATATATATATATATATATATATATATATATATATATATATATACTAGTTGCAAAACCCGCCCGATGGGCGGGTATGACTTATGATTTTTGTTTACGTATTTTGTTTCGTCAACTTGTTGTATCAAATCTTTTTATTTGAAGGATATCATTTTTAAAATCAAATCAACTTGTGATAATGTTTGGCTTACTTTTTATTAATTGTCATAGCAAAATATACTTGAAAATAATAGTGTTTTATGTTGTTCAATGTCAGAAACATTTTATTGTCCAAAGAGCTAATGGACACGTGCAACATAGGTTCATACTATTACTTGAAACATCCTAAATGAACATACATAAATAACGAATTACAGCAAATATCTCAAACACATCAAATATATCAAACACAAGCATTTGTGCCATTTATAATGTTTATTACATAAAATTTGAGTTCTAAAATGAAAAACTTTAGTCACTGAGACGTAATAATCCAACGACAATAAAACTTCAAACACATTTAAACTATGTAAACTTAAAAATCTTAAATAAATCGGATTTTGTAAGCTTACTTTGAGTACTTTTCGCAATCTAGAGGTAAAATTTAAAAAATTCTAAGCCTAATAAGTCTTATACGCGACCTTAGGGCTAAGTGGTAGAACGGCTGACAATACTTAGTTTTTATGCGAGAGAGACAGCGTATAATTTATATCTATCTTATTCTACAAATATAAAATATAAAATATGCTTTTGACATTTTCACTTTCATAATTTTAATAACCAATATTATGTTATGTACATGTCTTCTCCATGACTCCGTGTAAGTTTTAAGAATCAGATTCCTTGTGGTCATTCTATTTCCACTTTGTGTACGTTTCTTTGAAGTGGTTGGATCACTAAAAATTGTTGGGAATCTAAACATGTTAGATTCCCTGTTCATTGATTTAAACATAATTAGGCTGATAAATAGTCCCTTGCCTGTGCCTAGGAGGCAGGCAAGTTTCGCAAGACTCACAGAGATCCGAGTCTCTGTGAGCAACCTCAGAGGAGTCCATGTCAGAGACATTGTCAGGGAAGTCGAAGATTACCTGAAGACATACTCCTTGGCTGTGATGGATAACAGCCAAGATGTATTAGGGACTCTGAGGGGTTGAGAGTTAACAGGGGTGGCAATACCCTGATAACTCTCAGCACACTTTGGACATGCCATTTGTGTGTTCGAGAATATGAAGAATAAGGAAACTGTTTTGGACAACTGTTCCTTAAAGCATAATGGAAGACTACCAAGAATAGAAGGACATCATGTGACTGATGTGGGAACTTGTAAAAGCTTGTGTAGTCGACATCAAGTACTGTTCAAGTCAACCTCGTAACACTATAAATAGGATGTGTATCCTTGCATTAAGATTCAACACTTTGAGATATTAAGAACATTAGTGCGTGTAACTTAGTGAATCAAACAGCTACGACTGTATTCATAAGTTAAGGTTTATTGTTGTTCAAAGTGTGCACAACACATTGTCATCAAACGGTGTTATCCATAACACTTGTAATTCTTTATTATACAATAATAAGATTACGTTTGAAAAGTAATACCTTGTGTTGATTAAGTTAAGATTAGGGTTTCTTGCATTGATTAGGGACTTTCAATTGGTATCAGAGCGGTGTTTGATATTAAAACCTTCAAGAAACATCGTTCTCCGTTTTATAATCAAGATCCACCATGCCGGAAACCTCTAGCCCACACTCACCTACCAGAAACCCATCTTCACCAAGACTTACCCCCCCAGCAAATGACGATGATCTACCCCAACTTCTTGACTCAAGAGGTGGATCACACGTAACCAGTGTACCAGTCTTTGATGAAGAAGACTTTGCCAGTTGGAAGAGTCAATTTCTTGTATACCTTGATGGACTTGAACCTTTTCTCTTAGAAATTTTAGAAAATGGTCCATATATTCCCATGGCACTTACTTCTACTGAAGAAAACCCTCTTCCCAAGCCTGTCAAACAATAGACTGCAGCTGATAGGAAATTAGCAAACCAAGATAAACGTCTCAAAAGCATCATAATTTCCTGTCTTCCAAAGCATATCATGAAGTCTGTCATTCAGTGTCCCACAGCTAAACAAATGTGGACAGACCTCATTCTTGGCCATGAAGGACCCTCTGAAACAAGAGAGACAAAGATTCAGGCACTCAGACTTCAGTTTAATGCCTTTAAGTCTCTTGAAGGTGAAAAGGTTCAGCAAACCTATACTAGGCTGAAGATTCTTCTAAATGACCTTGCTATGAATGATGTTACTATTGGTCAAGCTGAGATCAATGCCACTTTTGTCAACAGCCTTCCAAGAAAGTGGCTGAGCATGAATTAGACTCAAAGAGCTAACAACTCAATCAAAAATGATACCCTTGCTCAACTCTATGGAAAGTACAATTATGAAGAAGGGCTGATCGATACTATCTACAAATCAGAGACTGAAAGATTTGTAGTCCAAGGAGCATCTTCCAAAGCTTTGATCTCTGCATCACATCCTCTTGACAGCGATTCTGATATTGAAGAAGATACCCGTAGCAGCCAAGAGTTCTTGTCAGACCTCAATGCAGAATTTCATGAAAGAGCACTGCTAGCCAACCAAAGAAGATACTACAAAAGATCTGGAAGAGTAGGATCAGCTAGCAAACCAACTGACAGGTCAAAAGAAACATGTTTTGCCTGTGGAAAGCTTGGACATTTTCAAAAAGAATGTCCCTCCACCAAAACATCCTCATCCTCTTATCCATCATCTTCATCCAAACCCTACAAGTTCAAACAACATAACAACTCATCGCAATCCAATTCTTCAGACACTGAGAAGAAAGATTACAAAAATAAGTACAAGGCACTTAAAGCTGAGTTAGAACAGATGAACTTGAAGATTGAAGCTATGTCCAAAAAGAAAGGTGGTGAGAAAAAGGCTGAGAAAGGGTTGGTTGCTGAAACCTATGATTGGAATGATGAACCATTGACTTCAGATGAAGAAGACACCACAAGAGTCAGGGCTTTTATGGCAATAGCTGAGGATGAACCAGCTGTTGGAAAAGGTGATGCAAGATCAGGACAATGGGTCGACATCACAATGAAAAAGGTACACAGGCTTCTTTTTATGTCTGATAGTGATGAACGTAAGCATGTCCTTGATTACACCATTGTTGATTTGCACTTTGTTGAGGAATAAAGGAAGAACCTACTTGATAAGTTTCACTCTGTTAAAACTGAAATGATAAATACTAAGGCTGAATGTGAAACTCTCAGGCGGGTTAACTTAGAAAAAATATCCCTGCAAAATGAAGTAGCTAGATTAACCTTGAAAAACTTAGCTTTAAATGATCAAGTCACTGAATTAAACAAAGTTATTGAAAAATGGTTGTGTGCTAGGTTTACTATTGATGAATTGCTTAAGGATGAAGTGCCTGCTGACTTAAACAGGGATATAACTGCTAAGCATAAAAAGCTGAGGATTATCACCAAACCCAAAGACATTGTCTTTAAATCTACGGAGACTATTCATATGTCAGATACCTCTTTGACTAATGACCCTGTCTCTGAAGATGTGGCTGAGCTTCCACCCTTGCCCAAACTCTCTGGAGTTGAACCTAGCAGTTCTTCTAGATCTGCTAAGGATGAACTTAAGATAGATATTGAGAATCCTCCAGCCAAAGTTTTTCGTGTGCCTGCTAAACCAACTGGTAAACAAGTAGCTTTTAAGCCTGTTTCTACTAAAGCTGTGAATAAGGTTGACCCCACCACTGAAGATCGCCTGTTGTCTCTTATGAAAGAAGTAGAACTCTTGAAACAACACATTAAGCCTTCCGCTGAATGCTCTACTTCTCATGAACCTAAGTCAGTCCTAGGTGAACCCAAAGGGGAAAGGTTAATCAAACCTTATTGCAATGTTTGTAAGAATTCTCACCACTCGACCTTAGATCATGACAGACACATGGCAGCTAAAAGAGCTCAGACACCCTCTAGGGACAGACCACAGAGTTCCAAAAGACAACAGGGAAATTACAATTCTTATCCTCCCTGTAAATTATGTGGGTTCACAGACCATCACTCAGACGAGTGTGGTGACTTCCCTGGGTGTGATATCTGTGGGAGTTATAACCATGAAACAATGAACTGTCCATCCCAACGCCAAAAGTTTTTCAGGAATACAAGAGTTGCTAACAAGCAATTCAGGGAACCCACTGGAAAGTGGGTTCACCATAGGAACTAATCTGTTTCTATGTATCTGTGCAGAAATATCTCAAGGAATCGGTATGGTATCTAGATAGTGGCTGTTCTAGACACATGACAGGGATTCAACAATACCTGCACAGATACTCAAAGGAGCCAGGTCCCAAAGTGGTGTTTGGAGATAACTCTTCAGGTGACACAGAAGGATATGGCTCAGTGAATTGCAATGGGATCACATTTACCAGGGTTGCATATGTGAATGGTCTTAAACACAATCTTATTAGCATCAGTCAATTATGTGATGCTGATTATAAGGTTTTGTTTACTAAGACTCAGGGAACTATATTCAACAAAAACAATGATGTTGTGCTGGTGGCACCTAGAAGGAGAGATGTGTATGTCATCAACATGGCTGTGTGCACTGAAGACAGCTCAAATTGTTTTCTTGCCAAAGCCTCTGAAAGTGTCAACTGGCTGTGGCACAAAAGACTGTCTCATCTCAACTTCAAGAACATCAATAAGATAGCCACTCAAAACTTGGTCGCTGGTCTACCTTCAGTAATGTTTTCCAAAGACAAAACTTGTTCTACCTGTGTCAAAGGAAAACATCACAGGTCTTCATTCAAGACTAGGCAATCATTCTCTATTGACAAGTGCTTACATCTCCTTCACATGGACTTGTATGGGCCTGTCAAACCTCAAACCATTAATCACAACAAATACACCTTGGTCATAGTTGATGAATTTTCAAGATATACATGGGTGTTCTTCCTCAGAAGGAAAAGTGATGCAGCTGATGCCATCATGTCCTTCATCAGACAGGTTGAAAATATGAATGATGTTAGAGTCAAAGCTCTAAGAAGTGATAATGGTACAGAATTCAAGAATCATCAACTTGAATCATTTTGTGATGAAAAAGGGATTTCACAGAACTTCTCTTCAGCTGGCACTCCTGAACAAAATGGTGTGGCTGAAAGAAGAAACAGGACTCTGATTGAAGCAGCAAGAACTATGTTAAATGGTGCAGCCTTACCAAAGCAATTTTGGGGAGAAGCTGTACACACTGCCTGCTATACTCAAAACAGATCAATCATTGTCAAAAGACATGGCAAAACCTCCTATGAAGTTTTCAGAAAAAGATCTCCAGACGTCAGCTATTTTCATGTGTTTGGATGTCCTGTGTTTACTTATAACTACAGGGATAAACTTGGAAAGTTTGATGAAAAGGCTGATGATGGATTCTTTTTGGGATACTCTCCAACAGCCAAAGCCTTCAGAGTATTCAACATCAGAAGACAAGAAGTAGAAGAAACTTTCCATGTCAAATTTAATGAAGATGATGAAGTCATACAGAGAACAGGAACAGAGGGTGATGAAGTAGATTTTAATGAAAATATTTCTTTCCCAAGTGATGAGTTCACAGAACCCAGACCTACCAGTCATCACCACTCCAACACTCTCACTCCTTATGTTCCTGCCTTTGATCCTCTGTCTACTCACAACATAGAAGTTCCTACCTCTCAGGGACTTGATGAAGAAGAACCTCAAATCTCTGATGGTCCTTCTCATGATATTAATGACTCACCAATTCTTCAAACCTCTGAAGTTGCTCCTGCTGATAATGAAATTGCTTCCCTTGATGTGGCTGAAGAAGACTCAGACACTGAAGTAATCTTTGAAGAAAGCCCTCCTAGTCAGCAGGATGAGACTCAAATTGTTCCAGCTGTGCCCTCAAGTACCCCTGTTCTTGAAACTCCAGCTCCTCAAAATAAGTGGTCAAGAGATCAACACATTCTTCTTGTCAACATTATTGGGGAACCAAATGCAGGGGTCACAACCAGACAGCGAATCCAAGACTCTGAGTCAGCCTCAGCCAATGAATGTCTATTTGCTGAATTTCTTTCTCAAACTGAACCTAAAAGAGTTGCTGAGGCTCTGGTAGAAGATGGATGGGTAGCTGCTATGCAAGAAGAAATCAATCAGTTCAAAAGGAACAAAGTATGGACACTAGTGCCAGCTCCACCTGGAAAGAATATCACAGGCACTAGATGGATCTATAGAAACAAGATGGATGAAATTGGGAACATCATCAGGAACAAGGCAAGATTGGTAGCACAGGGATACTCTCAGACTGAAGGAATTGATTATGATGAAACCTTTGCACCTGTTGCTAGACTTGAAGCCATCAGAATTTTTCTTGCTTATGCTGCCTATATGAACATCACTGTCTATCAGATGGATGTAAAGAGTGCCTTCCTCAATGGTGATTTGGCTGAGGAAGTCTATGTTGCTCAACCTGAAGGATTTGAGAACAGCGAGTTTCCCAACCATGTGTACAGACTTCACAAAGCAATGTATGGTCTGAAACAAGCTCCAAGAGCATGGTATGAAACTCTTTCAAATTTCCTATCTGAAAACAAATTTATCAGGGGTTCTATTGATAAAACACTCTTTACCTTCAAGGACAAGAGTGATTTCATCATTGTGCAGATTTATGTGGATGATATCATCTTTGGGTCAACAAATGTCAATCTTAGTAAACGTTTTGCTAAATTAATGACCAAGAAATATGAGATGAGTATGATGGGTGAATTGACTTACTTTTTGGGCTTTCAAATTAAACAATGTCCTAAGGGAATTTCTATTTGTCAAGAAAAGTATGTTAAGGATTTACTTAAAAAATATGACTTAGCTGATTGTGCATCAGTGAAATGCCCCATGCTTCCACCCAACAACTTGGGCCCTGATGAGTCAGGGGTCTCTGTCAATGAGACTTTATATAGAGGCATGATTGGGTCACTGATGTATTTAACAGCCAGTCGTCCAGATATCCAATTCTCCACATGTCTCTGTGCAAGGTACCAAGCTAACCCAAAAGAATCCCATCTAGTGGCTGTTAAGAGAATTTTCAGGTATCTCAAAGGAACACCATCCCTAGGACTATGGTATCCAAAGGAATCAGGCTTTGATCTCAAGGCCTATTCAGATTCAGATTATGCTGGATGCTGTATTGACAGGAAAAGTACTTCAGGCAGCTGTCAAATCCTAGGAGGAAAATTGGTTGGATGGAGTGGTAAGAAGCAAAACTCTGTGGCTATGTCTTCAGCTGAAGCTGAATATGTCGCTGCAGCCAGCTGTTGTGCTCAGGTGCTCTGGATGAAAAGTCAATTGGCTGACTATGAAATCTTGTATGACAAAGTGCCAATCTTTTGTGACAACCCCAGCGCCATTGCCATATCCAACAACCCTGTCCTTCACTCTCGTACCAAACACATTGATATCAGGTATCATTTTATCAGGGATCATATTATGAAGGGAGATATTGAGCTGCATTTTGTTCCCACAGAGCTGCAACTAGCTGATATCTTTACAAAGCCTTTGGCTGAACCTACGTTCAACAGGCTAGTTGCTGAGCTAGGGATGCTCAATATCTCAAAGCCTGTGGCTTGATATTAAATGTGTTCATTAAATGATTGATTCTATATTAAATGTTTTATTAAATGTTTTTCACATGTAACTAGGTAGTTGCGTTCCAAGTAAATGCGAAAAACATTCTCACATTTTTAATCATTTAAGTTTCGGATAACGAGGAGACAAATTTTTTTGAAAGGTCAAGGGGACCCACTTGAGCAGTCATTTTCGCTTTTGCATTTAATACGGTTGAATAACTGTTCACTCTAGTTTGAATATATATATTGTCTTCTTTCTCTTCACACCCACCACCATTCTAAAAAATCATCTTCTCTCTCTAAACTCTTATCTCTCTCAACCATCCGCCATTTTCATTCTCCTTCAACCTTAAATCAATGGCGTTTCCAGTACCAAAAGCCTCCAATGTGAACTTCGAGATCAACGAGAGCATCATCGCTTCCAATAACGCCATTGGATGGATCAAGGCACCAAACAACACCTATTCAGATCTGGTAAATTTCATGCAGAATTGTGACCTAAACGAAGCCTTCACCAAATCTCCTTCCACCTTTTACCAAGAATACCTTAGGGAATTCTGGTATTCTGCTGAAGTAGTTGAAGACACCATTACCTTTAGCCTTTCTTGCAATGAACATCCTTTTGCCTTTTCCCTTACTGATTTTGCCAGTGTGGCCGGACTTAAACATGGAGATGAATGCCTGAAGACAGTTGACAAAAAGGCTGTCAAGGAAGCATTGGCCACACTCAACCCTTGTCATGACATTAACCCTGCCCTCACACCAGCTGATATCCTTGCTAAAGCCCCTCTGAAGATTAAGTATTTTTCTCCTATGTGGCGTGTCCTCTTCACCCACATTGTGAAGTCCCTGGGAGGCATGCAGGGATCACAGGATCAAATGTCGTTCAAACATCAGACTATTGCGTATGGATTAATATGGGGAGCTGATTTTGACGTTGGAAGCATCCTTTTCTCTAACCTGGTAGAACAACTGAAGGGAAGGAATCAGGTCAGGGAAAAGAACATCTGTTATGTGCGCTACCTGTCCCTGATCTTTGAGAGTTTGCTGGGAGAGAATTACCATAACAAATCCTTGACAACTCTGAAGCCATATCGCATCACAGGCGCCATCTACAAGGAGATAGGAGCTGAGGATATCCCCATCACTGCACACATGCTGAACGTTGCAAACCAGGTACCCAACGCTGAGAAGCCCTTGCTCCCTTCCTCTGAGAAGGTGAATACTTCTAGTGTCGCTGGCAAGTCTACGTCTTTGACCTCTGGGTAGCACACTACTAAGTCCAAGGCTTCATCTGGCCAACAGCTAAAGAAGAAGAAAATCCCCTCTTCTTCCCAACCTAAAGCTGTTAGCAAGGCCAAGGAAAAGAAGATTGACACCGCCTCTGGTCCAGATACTCTTGTGGATACAGAATCTTTGGCTGACAAACAACAGGCGTCTAGTGTCTCTAAGTCAGCAGAGACTACAGGAAACCAGCCAAACCAAGCTGATATCTCACAGGTAATCAGTGTACATTTTTAGAGGTTCACAATCAACCACTCTCATTTGTCTGTAGGAGAGAGTGGTGAAGTTAGGGTAATCCTCGACCCATAGAAGTCTGTCATTTCACTTAGAATTCTTTAAGACTTCTGTACACTCTGTCTTTGCACCAGGGAGTGATTCATTTGTGTTTATAAAGCACCCCGATGACCCTGAACCCTCTAGACAGTATTCAGGCTAACAACAACCTGAATACATTAATGTCTCAACCTTGATGGTTGTACTTCACACAGCCTCTTGGTTCCCTCATTAAAAGAGTCCCAAAGGATTTATCCTTTCAGGGGGAGCTGAATCATCACCCTCAGCTTTCCTAGGGGCAGCGTAACAGGCGACCTACAACAACATATGTTTCACTCTTAAAAGAGTCCCAAAGGTTTTACCTTTTGGGGGGGCTGAATAATCACACTCAGCTTTCCTAGGGGCAGCGAAATGGCGATCATTAAACAACATATGTTTCACAATCAAAAGAGTCCCAAAGGTTTTTACCTTTTGGGGGGGCTGAATAATCACACTCAGCTTTCCTAGGGGCAGCGAATGGCGACCATTAACCACACTTCATTCACACTTAAAAGAATCCCAAGGATTTATCCTTTGGAGTGGCTGAGTAATCACCCTCAGCCTCTCTGGGACAGCGAAATGGCGACCATTCACTTTATATTTTCCCTGTTACTAATTTCAACAAACTTGCAGGCTGAAATTATACAGCCAGTCCAAGAACCTCAGGTACATGAAAAGGAGGCTGAAAGAATAACTCAGGACATTCAGATTGAAGAAGAACTTGTGCTCAATGCTGATGAAGAAATGCTTTCTGTAGAAGATTATGTCGCTGAGTTTGAACCAATGCCTGAAGATGAATTCCCTGAGGGAATGTTTGATGAAGAGGAGGAAGAAGATGAGGATGACCAGCTGTCAGCCTCTCCTCCTAAAGAAGATGACAAGACTTCTCCTCTTAAGGAAGCTGTTGACACACAAAACTCTGCTACATCTGCAACAACAGTCTTCCAAAGCCCAATTTATGATCCAACAGCTGAATTCCTTTTGTTTGATCATCCTACCCAGACTAACTTCGACTTAATTCCAAGGGAGGATGATTTTGCTCAACAAAGCCTCAATATCAAGAATCTTCAGCCTGTACACCATCAGTCTGATATTGAGCGCTTATCAAGAAAGCTGGACGTGATCAAGTCAGAGATGCACAATTTTACTGTCACCTTTCCAGGTATTATAAAGAAGGCTGTGACTGAGGCTGTCACTGAGCCTATTCAGGAGGGTGCAAGAAAAGGTGTGGCCCAGGGACTAAGTCATCTCTCGACACGAATCAAGAATGCAATTGACTCAGTTGTCCCTGCATTGTTCCATGAACAAGAAAACAACATAAACAGGCACTTCAATGCAGTGCGCAACAGGCAATACAACCATGCTAGTTTTATTGTCAGGCGTGTTCAGGCAAATACCAATGCCAATGCCAACCTATTGCTGAATATTGCCAGGGCATCAAGAAAAAGACAACGTGCCATGGCTGCCTCTGTGGAGCAGATTGCAAGAAGATTCCAGGCACGTTCATCCAAACATAAGAGAAGTAAGGATGAACGTGAGGGGGAGAAGAAAACTACACTCAGCCTTGCATCTGCTGAACAAGGCTCATCTTCAGCCAATCCTTCAACAACACCTGTTCCTCTTCAAGTCATCACACCAGTTATAGTACCTGATGATGAGGATCAGACTCAGGGGGAGCAACAAACACAAGATGGAGCTGACTTATCTAAATCCATGATCCTAGTTAACATCAGCAAGCCTGAGGATGATGATGAACCAGCAGCCAAGAAACTTAAATTCACTGTGAGCTCCCTACCAAAATCTATTCAAAATCAGGCTCAGACAGCGTTCCTCAAAAGAGTTGATGATTTGAAAAACATAAGTGTGGAATCCTCTGTCTCAAAGAAAGGTAAAGAGATAGTTTTGGTTGATACTGACACCAAACTTAAGAAGATAGCTGCGATGCTAGAGACAGGAGGATCCACAACAGACCTTTCCCACTTTTCAACCTTTACACCTTCCGATGAGAGACCTTTAACGCCTGAAGAAATAGAGCAACAGGCTGAAGAATTCAAAAGACTAAGTGAGCTCAAGGCAGCCAAAGAATTAAATGAAGCCACTCTGAGGAAGATGACACCACCTGAAAAAGAAAAACAAAAACAAAGGTTAAGGGAAATGGAACTTAAACGCGCTGAGGCCCTAAAGAAAGTCAAAGCTGACTATGATGCCTGCGTAAACAACAGGTATGCTGCTGGCAAGATAACCAAGTTTAGATACACCATTCACAAGTCCACAAACACCCCACAGATGATCTTATGGAGGGATAATCAAACGAGGAATATGGATGTGTTTGACAACTTCAGGTTAAAAACACTTGGGTTATCAGAATGGTTTGAACTCGAAGCCTTAGCTGCCAAAAAGTCTGGACAGGCAAATTTCCTTCTGCTTAAAACTCTTAAGGCTAAGTTTAACTGGATCAAGGAAACAGCTGCCAAACTCAAGATTGATCCCCCACCACAGCTTTTCGAACAAGGACCCCCAAAGACAGGCAACAAAAGAAGAAGAATTTCCCAAATCATTGATGAAACTTTTGTTACTGAAGATGTTCGTGTGGATGGAATGCACAGGGATCTGATCCTTCCTAATGGTATAGTTGGACCTGTTGATGGTCAGACATACTCAGTGCCTGAAAGAGGAATGGCGTTTATGAACAAAGCCTGCCAATATGCTTTTCAGAGGGAAGATGAGCTTTGCCTGGCTTCAACTATTCAGCTACTCTGTCACAAGAAGTGTCTCAAGATCAACTCAGAGTATTCCAAGAAGTTTGCAAAGACTTTGCAGGATGAAATTGATAACAGATTAGATGTGGCCGAAGCTGAAGAAAGAATCAAAAATGATGACTATTGAAGATAGTATCAGCCCTTTTTACCTTCATCTTTTATTTAACTTATGTATTGAACTTGTAATTTTTCTTTAAGTCTTAATAAAATCATGAGGTTGTTTGTTTAGATCTGTTATGTGTAAGAAGAAGCTGTTAAACTCACTTACCTTAACTTAGTTAGATCTAGCATTATTTATGTTTAAATAGGGGGAGATTGTTGGGAATCTAAACATGTTAGATTCCCTGTTCATTGATTTAAACATAATTAGGCTGATAAATAGTCCCTTGCCTGTGCCTAGGAGGCAGGCAAGTTTCGCAAGACTCATAGAGATCCGAGTCTCTGTGAGCAACCTCAGAGGAGTCCATGTCAGAGACATTGTCAGGGAAGTCGAAGATTACCTGAAGACATACTCCTTGGCTGTGAACCTAATTATGTCGTGAAGTGCTTGCTTTCGATTTTGTATACATGTTGATAGGTTACAAAAGTTATCTCTGGACAACCTAATTAGCATCAATTTTGGAACACACCACTATTTTGCATAACTTAATTTTAGCTCATTTTTACTTATATATATATACTGTGACTGAAGCTTAGCTATCAGATTGGCTCTGTTTTTTTGAGTATTTCTGTAATTGCAGTCTGCAACACGAACTGATAAATTATATTCATATGTATAGTTCAATCCAACAACCATGGCTCCGAATTTAATAGAAAATCAATAGAGTTTCTGGAAATTCACTAATAAAACTGAAAAATGTGTAATCTGATCACTGAAAGTGACATGGTAATTAGCAAGTGATATGTACGATTACATAACATAGATAATCTGAACCATTAAAAAATGGTTGTAAAAATCTTAAGATGAACAAACTAATATACGAAAATTTCCTAAATGAATAACATGACGAATTACGTTATGCATGCCGAGGATTTTATGAAAGTATTTTGTTCATTTTCAACTCTTGACCCTTAGAGTACTGGGTATGATGGGGCTCAAATTTAGTGCCAAATGGAAAAATTAGTGTTACGTAAGATAAAGTAATTTTGGCATTTTGGCACGACATTTTCTGCGGTAATAGTAGAGGCACAAAATTTAATGCTAAAAAGTTTTTTTTTACATTTAAAAAATATACATAATATAGTTTTTTGTTCATTTATACAAAAAACAATACAGTTTTTTCATTCATATAAAAAATATTTTTTATTTATTTTTTCATCGGATTAACGGTGCAAACAAAATAATAACGGGACCAATTATGTAAACAATTATAGTTTTAGTGTTGGGCAAATAACTTGAAAATGTATTCAACTTGTCATTTTATGTTATTTTATATAGTCATCTATTTTTTTGCTATTAAATGACAAACTTTACAAATTTTAACTTTTTGTATTGATTATGTTACCTGCTCGACCTGGTAGTCATACATGCAGCCAGGGGCGGACCTATGTGTTAGGTCCGGGGTGGCGGCGCCCCCCATAGCTTGATCAAAACGACGCGATTACAGTGTAATTTTTCTTTGATTTTGACAGTTTTTTTCAAATGCCCCCCATTCGAAACACGAATTGCCCCCCACTCATATATTAAAATCCGACTTTTGACACTCTAAAGCGTAAAAATCCTCTATTTTTATTAAAATATTCGGTTCTTTATTCGGATTTTAAATTTTTTTACTTTGTTATTGTCAAAAAAAAATTTTGCCCCCCACTATTCGATTTTCTGCGTCCGCCACTGCATGCAGCATGTCATTTTCACATGGATTATATAATTTGCAAAGTCAGTCCAAATTTAATAGGAAACATGAAATTTAATAGGAAACATGAAAAAGTAATATATTTTTTTTAGAAAAAGAATGTAAATTTTTTTAATTTCTTCAAATTACGAAGAAAAGAATTTAAAAAAATTATTATTTTTTTTAAATTGAAAAACTGAATTGATTTTTTAGAATTAAACGTTTAGTATTTTTAACTTTTAGAAAAAAGTTCGAAAAAAAATAAAATTATTTTTATAAAATTTGAAAAATAAAAAAAAAAATTCAGAAAAAATGTTTATCTTTTTAACCTTTTAAAAAAATGATGAAAAGAAGTTATTTTTTTATAAAAGTTTAAAAAATTAATTTTTTTCAGAAAAAAAAGTTTAGTTTTATAACTTTTTAAAAATATTTTAAGAAAAAAATAAAAATATATATATATTATCTTTATAAAAATTTGAAAAAAAAATTCCAGAAAAAAGGGTTAGTTTTTTAACTTTTTAAAAAAATTGAAGAATAAAAAAATTATTTTTTATAAAAATTTGAGAAATTAGTTTTTTTCAAAAAAATCGTTTAGTTTTTTTTTTACTTTTCTGAAAAATTCGAAGAAAAATATAAAAAATATTTTTTTTTATAAATTTTTGAAATTTTTTCTTTCAGTTCTTTTAACTTTAAATTTTTTGAAGATTATGGGATTTTTTTGGAAATTTTTTCAGTTTTTTTAAAAAAATTCGAAGATTTTTGCACTTTCTTAACTTTTTTGTATAATGGTTGCATTTGAGTAGTACATAGGGTAGTTTTTGCTTTTCAATTATTTCCCATATATATAAACCAAGGGTGTTTGCAAGTTGCAACCGGTTAACTGACCAAGAGGTAACATGATACATGGAAAAGTCAAAATTTGCAAAGTTTGTCATTTAATAGCAAAAAATAAAGTTGAGTATATAGAATAACCAAAATTGACAAGTTGGATATATTTTGAAGTTATTTGCCCTTTAATGTTTAAGTAAAAAATAAAAAAATAAAAAACCATCATCATATTCATCACTTCTTCCTGCGTTTCGATCTGAAAAAAAAAACTCCCACAAACATAAAAACACTCATTAATCCTTCAAAAATTTACAAAAAGCACACACACAAACATAAACACATAAACAAAAAACCAAAAAAAAAATACATAACAGTCGTGCTGTTAGTTTGGCGCCAGGCAGGTTGGCGTGAACCACAGTACGGTGCGCCAAAGGTGCTCTCACGACAAAGGCCTAACAGCCAGCCTTGGCACCACCAAAACCCCGCTCTTAGGAAAACATATAGCTGTTACATATCATCACATTCTGGTAACCTGATATCTCTGCTGCTATTTATGCTCACTTTTGAATATTCTCTCTTTTTAAATAGTACATGCATATCTAATAGATCAAGAGTTGATTATCTGTGTCTTTCCTCCATCGATGTTATAATCTGTTGTGAACAATGTTTTTAATATGCACAATAAGTTAAACTTACATTTTCCTTTGGCAATCTTAAAGCTAAAAAAACTCTATTTTGAGGGTTATGTGAGTTTGTGTTATGGTATCAAATGCGTAAAATTTTTAGAAAGGTACATTTTCAGACAAAAGGTTATTTTTGGTCATTTTGGCCTGTTACCCACTATGCCAGACCCGCACATTATGCCACCAATGAAAAAACTTAATATTAGGCAAATATATGTGTCTAATTACTTGATTTATTATGGTAATCCAAGCGAATAAAATAAGTATTCCAAACATTACTTTATTTGACATCGTATAGAATAATTCAATTTTTATCCGATGACTTGACGACACTTATTTTTCCCACATCATTAATCTGCCAGATTGATGAATGTAACTTTGTAGAGCCGCGTGAATTTAAGACTTCCAGTGATTTCTTATATAAACATAAAGAAAGTAGTACAATAATTTCTAACAAACAGATTCTATATATGTCACCTAACACACCCAACCCGAGTCCATCCTATTTCGAGCCATTATTCAACTATCCAACTGGAGGATTCTATTAGGTATCTTAAGTTCCTGACTTGCAATAGTGGCACTTAAATAGTTATGCACAAAGTAGTTACTGAATTTCTTATTCTGCAAATAGAAGATTGGTTAAATCTTATTTTAATATTCGAATCCTTAATCAAAGATATTTTTTCAAACATTATCTGATTATCCCATTGTTATGTATCTAAATAACAACTATGATAGCTGCTAAAAAACTTAAGGTGTGAGTTTCTAGCATACCTGATCAATTCCATGCATCTTGAAAAGAAAAATAGACAATAGTTTTGACTTTTTTTCTAGATTTAGATTTACTATAACTATGACCTTCAATTGTTAGAGTGTTCTTCATGGTGGGATCACAATGCATAGGAGATATTTCAGGTATGCTACCTATGCTGGAGTTTCTACTGTGTCAAGCGGTAGGCTTATCAAGAAATGTCTCAACAGAGAAACCAAAAACAGGAATAATTTCTTCCATGTTCTAAAGGCACAAACGACAGTTCTTCGATGAAAAATAAGTACATCGTTTACTTTAATAGACAGCAGCTTGAAGATACATGGTTCGTGGCTGCACACAAACAAATACAGTACACAATATTCAGATAGATTTAAAAACAACTTACATTAAAGTAACTTTATCCAAAAAGTACCTAGCTATAATTCCCACTCTCATAATCAGAATAATTTATCTTGCTTTCTAGTTTCCATTAAAAACGTGTATGATAGTAATCCGATACTTAAGTTTCCTGAACAAAATAGCAAAAAAATTGTTAGAATATACAATGGTACGAAATTAGAAGTACATAATAACTCCTCGAACGAATCATAAACCTGTAACATCTACACCAATCAGACACAATCTTAAAAAGAAACGGTACGAATATTACAACACGCAGTATATATACTTTAATAGAGTAAATTCTTATACAAATTCATTTATGATCATAAATATATGTCATCCATCGCTGCTCTTTTTGTACAAACTGATATCCACCCGGGTCTTAATATCAAGATAAAACGCAAACCCCTAGCAGCTTCATAGAATTAAAGTATGTAGACCATTGTAAACGAAAAATAAAGACAAAACATTAGTATGTAGGTTAAATTATTCTTCCTGAGAGTAAATACATGTGATTATTCACTGAAAATAATATTAAGTCTGTGTAAACATTACCTATTGCAGCAGCAGATGTTCTTCACTCGTGTATGGTGACCACCAGACCACTATGTCTATGTTCTTTTTCCAAGCAGCCTATTGGCATTCTGTAAAATTAGGTGTGTATGGGTGTTGCTTCACATGGGGAAAACATGACGCGGGTATTAAGCATTTATCAAACTGACAAGCGAAACATGCTGGAAATTTAAATTTATTACAGATCTAGCTTAGAGAGAAATACTACCTCGTGTGCTCACCCTTGTATCAGCTTTAATTGCAGCTAACCATAACCACCTCCCTCGACTTGGTAATACTTTTTCATTTTGGTTGACGGTATAAAATTTTGCCGTTTCACTCAATTCCTTCAGCTTCGATGCTCCTTCCCTTCCAATATTTTTCTACACTAATGCAGGCCTTTTCTAACTTGATTGACTGTCCATCTGCACCCTTCCCCGTCTTGTCCGTCCCTCATGTCCTCTTAATGCTGAACCTCTTATGGTAGTAATGGATCTATATAAGTATGGTTTGTGACCACGTAAACAACCTGTCAAACTGTCTAACTATTAGATCAGAGTCTGGACTACGTAATTTGAGGATTCATTGAGTAATCTATAAAAGTAATTTTTGCTGGTTGCTTATGTCAGCGTGAGTAGACTCACAAGTGGCCATTAATACAAAGAGACACATCAGATGCTTTAACAAAGAATTTATTCAAGCTTTCTCGCTAAAACCCAAAAATCCAGGAAACAAATTTTTTTGGGGGGAATTAACCTTGATTGCACGCAGAGTTTGATTAGAGAGCCTCATTGTTCACACTTCATAGTTTGAGTATTTACACGGTCGAGTCATCTGCCGTTAACCGTCTTCTGACATTTGTATGTGGACATATGTATTGCGCATTTGTTTTTGGCAAACTGGTAAGCGACATTCGGTTTCTCTTGCCATTGTTAGAAGAAAAAGGGCCAGAGGCTGGTAAAGCTGTAAACACAACAACACATGTTTAGACCAAATAAATCATGTAAGAGCGTAAGCGAAGATAGTGACTTGGGATTACCTCCATCAGAACATCGTGTGTGTTCCACAATCCACATCCGTGATGCTCAGGTCGTGGCTACCCGTGCTATCGTTCTTAGAATTCATGTCTAAAGGCTTTGGTATAACATTTTTTTTACGTTATGCCAATATGTGGTTGCCGCAGTGAGGGTGGCTGGTTTTGATTAGCCAAGGTTTGGCCGATGTCTGAATCAAAAACAAAAAAGAGCACCAAACATTAGGAATACATATAGAGTAGCAATTGGACCTATGAAAATCTCACATAACAAATAAAATTAAACTTTAAGAAAGTTGGTTTACCTGCCCGCGCTGCAACAAAAGATACAGTAATAAGACTTGCAACTAAAGAAGAGACATAAAAAACATAAATAGTACAACAAATGTTTACTCACATGTAGATTGGCAAAGTGAACAACCATCGATAGGTAAACCATATCGTGCACCGGACTGTGTCAGGGCCTCTTGGACTATGCTTAGACGTAATAAACGCCCACAACTGACCTCATTCGATGGTCGTTTCTGATTACCGAACCATCGCCATCTATAGAAATCAAGATCAGAACTAACTTTCGGAGTGATTTCGACATCAGATAGGAAAAATAACCACAGATTAAATTGTGAATCATTCTTGGTAACTTTTTTTGTTGGAGATCAATGGGTACTGTGCATTTTTCAGTAGAACCACCACATGTAGCATGTAGTTATAACCGAGATATACCTGTAATAAGTTACATGTAATTTACTTGATGAGCAGATCCTTGAACCTAGAACATGGCTGTATGTATCTTTATATAATACACATTTATAGATACAATGCAAACTATACCATTTACTTCTCAATTAAAAAACTTTTTGCATCTCTCAGTTTGAAGTTTTGAATTCTATCTTTCATGTGGGACACTATCACAACTTCCCTAGATATAACCTTGCTTGAGAAAGATCACTCTCGAAGTAGGAATTAAGGATTCCTTCCCTAGAAGTATGAATTTAGTAGAAAAACCTTTAGCATAACCTCTCAAACGTGTTTGTAACTGTTCTGATGCAACAGCACTCCAACTAAACATTATGTTGAATTTATTACCTTCAAACTTTTCAGTCATTGCAAAAAGAAAAAAAATCGGTACAGGTTTGTGTCGTCAATCCTTACATGCTCTAACTACACACAAATTTATTCAAAAACGTTTTTAGTTGTATGATATTTAGCAATTCTGTTTATTTGACTTTAAATAACCAATCACAGACACCATTAAACCAAGCTGGAATATAAGATCAGTAAACTCAGGTGCATGTGCATGATATAGATATATAAAAAACATGATGTTAATCGATGTTATCAAATGGCATAGGTATATATGTTTAACTTCTAATCTGCTTCCGGTTAATTGCATCGGTGGATGACTACAAAACTAATCATATACCTTCCCATCATCATGTTATTCGTTTATAAACATGTCACCACAGCAACATGTCAGCAATATTTATAAGATCAACTTCAATCATACTACCTTGCTGCATAAAATTAAAAAAATAAATATACCTGAAGAGTGGACTCTGAGACGTCCCTTAGAAAAGCTTTCAGCTCCTCAGTCAGCCCATAGAATGGATAGAAAGTGCTCGTTGTTTGTCCTTTAGCAGTAAAGAGAGTGACCTACACAATAGACCAATAGCATCAGGATATCAAAAGGCCTACTTCGATTTGGGTTGTACTCCATTTCCAAATAGTCAAATAGGTCGTCAAAAGTATTTTTTTAACTGGTATTCATCTGGCAAAGGATGATCTAATTTTGTATTATCAAGAAGCATTGGTGATTCATTTTACTTACTAACTAAAGGTAGAACCGTTATTATCTATACATCATGTATTATAAACATCAAAACACCAGTTTAAACGCGCACACTAAATTTCACTTCTTTCAAATATGGGTGCTACTAACTGTCCTTTATTTACTACAGTAATAATCGAACCATACGCACCTCAATATAAGCTTCTAATCCCGTAAATAACAACCTCAAAGAATAAGAGATATAAGCAAATATATACGAAACTCGTCTCAAGAGGATGCAACATTACCATTGAACGACATCCGTCAATCACATAAACCACACCTTTTCACAGATGCACAGGATGCTCGTTCATCGTTCGCTAGATATTTATCAAACTGCCTTTTACATCCTCTTAAATTAAACGAATAAGAAACCTATAAAAACAAAGGCAAAAGTTAAAATTGAAACCTGAGCCTTAAAAAAGGTATATTCTTTAAGAAAGAAACTTTGAAAACATAATTTACTAATCTAAAAAGTTTAAATAATTCATCACATCCGGATTTAGCTGATGTATCACGTATTTCCCTGTACACAACACAACATAAATCCGGGCAAAGTGTACACAACACAACATAAATCCATAATTATTTTTTACGCATTGTCCATGCTAATATTTTTAAAACTACATTAAACTGGTTAAGGGGCTCACAAGTGGGTTAAGTGCGGAAGGGAGGCAAGTGAGTTTGGAATCTTTCCCATGAATTCATTGTTCTGAAGATCCCTAAGATATTGAAAAATAGTTATCTGATCACATGCCTGTAAGGGTTTTTTTAGAAGCTGGTCTTCATAATTGCACCTAAATCGCGCTTCACGTCAATATAAGTCGCAAGGAACTAAGGAAAAACGTGAGCCATTAGCAAAATATTGAAACATTGAGCTATTGATCGAGTACGGCAGAGCACTCAACCCCTACTATAAACGAAGAGTTGGTAAGAGCAGTTTAGTTATCAATTGAAAATCAAGAGCAACGTAATTATTTGCACTGGTTGCTAACATATACGGTTATGAATCATCGTCACCATCATAAAAAATATTCCAATTTATATAAAAAACAAAAGAGTCTCAAAATTGAAAAAAAACTAACCTGCCATTTGATCGATTTGTGATTGTCAGAGGTGATTTCCATGATTTTCAATTGAAATCATAAACAATAACACATAACAAATCAATTATGATGAATTTTCAATTGTTAATTGAAATCATTGGTGTGATGATTTTAGGGTTAATCCCAGACATTTTTGTACTGCTTTAGGATTGTGATGTAAATATGTGAGTTTTAATACGAATTGTAAAGTGTTTTATTTTCAATCTACGGATGTCTTTATCAATTTAATTTTGTTATTCTTAATACAACAATTGGTCTAGTCCGATGGTTGAGCCTCTTTGTAATATGTTTCAACACCCAGGTTCGAATCCTTCCGCTGTCTAAAGTTTTTAAAATCCGAATTTCAAAAGTCAGATAGTATGGCACTGCTGACGTGGATTAAAGGAAAAGATGATGTGGCATTTCCCTCCTATTATATATAATGTAAAGATATATATATATATATATATATATATATATATATACACACACATATATATATATATATATATATATATATATATATATATATATATATATATATATATATATATATATATATATATATATATATATATATATATATATATATATATATATATATATATATATATATATATATATATATATATATATATATATATATATATATATATATATATATATATACATATACATATATATATATATATACATATATATATATATATATATATATATATATATATATATATATATATATATATATATATATATATATATATATATATATATATATATATATATATATATATATATATATATATATATATATATATATATATATATATATATATATATATATATATATATATATATATATATATATATATATATATATATATATATATATATATATATATATATATATATATATATATATATATATATATATATATATATATATGTATATATATATATATATATATATATATATATATATATATATATATATATATATATGTATATATATATATATATATATATATATATATATATATATATATATATATATATATATATATATGTATATATATATATATATATATATATATATATATGTATATATATGTATATATATATATATATATATCTATATGTATATATATATATATATATATACTAGCCGGGTACCCGCGCAATGCAGCGGTGGGTATCCAGTGACTAATTTCGTAGTGAGCAAATGTTTTTTATGACCATTGTTTCTATGACTTCAAGATTATAGCACGACACTCACACATTGCATCACAGTAAGTACTTATAATCATATTTTAAGCGAGTGATATTTTATAATACATCT
>JANFOE010002624.1:0-74786 GCA_025667525.1 Glebionis coronaria | reverse complement strand
TGAGGTTTTGTCGAAATTAAGTATTTGCATGTAATATAGAAAAGATTTGGTAAACTTATAACTGTGATGGAGTAGGATTAACACTATGATTGAGTAGGATTAACACTATGATTGAGTAGGTTTTGTCAAAATTAAGTAGCATTACAACTTTATATCTACCATCTTACATTTTTACTACATTGCATGCTAGTTTATATTTTTATGCATCACATAATCTTAATGTAGTAGAATAAAGTTTTAGTGCAGTAATTCATGCATGTGAACAATGGAAGTAACCTACTGCATTACAATGTATTAAAATTAAACTATAATGCAATAGAAAGAACAATGCAAGTAACCTACTGCATAACAGTGCATTAAAATTTAAATTGTAATGCTGTAGAAGAACAATGCAAGTAACATACTACATTACAGTGCATTAAAATTAAACTTTAATGTAGTAGAAAGAACAATGCAAGTGACCTACTGCATTACATTGCATTAAAAATTGAACTGTAATGCAGTAGAAATAACTGTAATTCATCTTAGTCTTCTACTACATTACAATTTAATTTTAATGCATTGTAATGAAGTTCTAACACCCCACCAAATGCTATGCGCAGCGGAACTACAACATTTGGGTGCTAGGCAGTTATCATCGCACAAAAGATATATCGAACGACTCCAAAGAGACGTCAATTTAAAACTTAAATTAAAAATTGTTAAAAAGTTACATGTCTACGGTTTTCCAACCCCAATTGATACAACAGAGTTTTGCGTTTTCGGTCCCCATGAATCTCAACCCCAAAGTTACAGTTTTCACAACAACATGACATTAAAGTTAAAAATGTTTAAGTAATAACGGGAGGAAAAACAAGTAGACTCCAAGCTCCACACACAACATCCATCCCATGCACGCTCCATGCTACACTTCAGCGGTTACCTGAAACACATGCTAAATTTGGTCAACGAAAACGTTGAGTGGAATTCATAGGTTTTACAATTCATTTTGAACATATGTGAAATAAAAACCATTCACGATCATTCATAGACTTGTCGATCAAACAATCTATATTCAAGATACTGACAATTGTGTTTAAGCTCATGACACTAAACCGTTAACTCAATCACCCGCGTAATAATTACCGGCGTGATTCAGATGAAACCAGTGCCCCTACTAAGGCATCAGTTGCAATTATACCTTATCTCTTATCACAAATTATCCGTCCGCAGGGGGTATCAACGTACTAGCCCTCGTTTCGGATACGGTAGTCAACCCCATAGTACTATCACTTTGTAGAAGCGGCTATTTCTAATCCACGCTAGGACTAAACAATAGTTAATAGTTCATGAATTTAGGGCCTTTTGCAACTAGGTACTCAACACAATTTCAAAGGCAACATTCGGGTCCAACAATCATTCATGACATATGTTCATTTTGAAAACTAGCATGCATTTCCCTCGCGGGTAAAACAGTTTGAAATAATAATAAGCGAGGCAATAAATTCACACCTTATATAACAAGTAGTCGATAGTTCGAGAGACGGTCACTGACGACGATACGGATGCCCGGGTAAATCAACACCTATCAAACCAAATAACGCGTAATGAGTAATCTCATTTTAAAACCTTATGATCTGCTTCTAGCGCATTTGCAATGGCTTCCTGAATCATCGTGTTCACACGGTCGGCGGTTAGTTTTGGAGGCATGGTGCGTTATCAAATACACCTCTCTGCAAAGACAGGGAAAATAGAAAAACAATGTAAGTATACACATCAAGATTAAGATGGATTTCTCTTTCAAGACATAATATAAATACAACGACACATCACTACAGAGTTACTAATATTCATCAATTCACATCACAAAGATCAAAATAAAGACATATCACAGATCATGAAAGGTAAACATGGATTGTATTGATAATCAACCAAAATTGTGACAAGTATTGCCACTACAACCATTCACCATAAACTTAAGTCCTCAAGTTTTTTGTCATAATGCCATTATACAAAAGTCTAAAACAGTTCTATTACAACGATCAAAGATAAAATACAAGACAAGCAACTAGGCATGTGGTGATCCACACGGCCTCTTGGATGGCGGTTCATCATCATCTTCCTCGGGTTCCTCATCGCTATCATCCTCGTCCACTTCATCCATTTTTCTCTTTCCTTTGTCGTTCGGCCCACATTCAGTCGCTTTCTTCGTCCCTGACGTAGACCCACACTCAACCGCTACATGATTTCCCACAGTGATACAAGCACCTCTGGCAGGTGGCTGGATCATGAAGTCATTAGCTTCCATTTCCAAATCGTCCACAAATCTCCAATCCGGGGGCAATGATGCTCTCACTCGATGCTCCCAACTCTGCATCCTAGACAATCTCGCTTGATCTTCCCTAACACGATCAAGACTGGCGCTCAAGTTCGCGATCATCGATCTTAGACTGTTGATATCACTCTTGTTTGCATTTCCATCATACTCAATTCTTGAAGTCCTTGCCAATAATCCTTGGTGTGCCCTCTCGTTCTTATCAAACCTCTTAATTACCCTGGTCTCTACCACAAACCGCTCATACATCAACCTATCCATCCTCCTCAAACGACCCTCGGGATCCCAGGTAGTGTCTTGGTCTCGGAAAGTAGACCCTCACGATATTCTCATGAATAGATTGTGATTTAGATAAATTGCTGGATTCTGCACCACTCCCATTACTTACTCGAACAAACCCTGGCACTGTCCTCAGGTAGTCCTTACAATTGTCCATCGGGCGACTAAAGGGTTGCTGCTCATATCGATCGGTCGGAGGCACTTCATAACCCTTTGGCGAATTTGGAGATTGAAATAAATCAGGTTCGGTCTGACCGACAGCATTCTCGGGAATACCATCATCCATCAGTTCCTCGGGCTCTTCCTCAGAATCCTCACTCTCATCACTACTGATACTGAAGTTGTCCACGTCACTTTCATCATTGTCATTTTCCGGCCCTATTGCTTCTTCTGGAGCGATCCATCCATTGTCATTATCTGGCGGGTTCGGAGGAAACGGTCCCCCTTCGTGACCTACGACATAATCGTTTCCATTACCATTAGGCGGTACCTCGGCCATTCCTGCAATAACAGAGAATTTTGGAGGGTACGTAAGATAACTTTACAATATTTATAAATACATGCATGCAAATGCAATGCAAAGGTGGTACACATGCCCAAAATGCGATAATATGATGCTCATGCATGATTAATACAAGAATTACGGTGTCGGATATTCCACGTATAATTTCAACGTTTACATATAGTAATTTCCATACTTACGTAATAAATACCCATATATATACTTTAACTCAAAAGTATACGTCTGTAGGTCTACGATTTCTAAGGATTTGGTAATTGATGGATTGATCTATTGATTAGATGGTGGAGATGGGGAGGAAGGAGATGGAGTGTAGAGAGAGAAAGGAGAGGAAAGACAAGTAGAGAGAGAAAGACAAAATGTATTAAATGAAAAGATGAAAAGTGAAAGAACCACCCCTCCTAACATGCTAGGAGGGGTATATATAGCCCACCCTACATGTGGGCTATATGGACTATATTTACTACAAACTGGATCACGAGCCTAATACAATAATATATCGTTGGAGCGACCGATCCTTCATAAATACGTAAAAACGTATTTCCAACAATCTCCCCCTAAGGGAGGTCGCTCCAAGTTACAAAGTTCTAAATATTCTATAGCTCGTGATCTATGCTAATAATGATGTGACCGAGACTTTCTTTGGGAAAACATATTTCCAACAATCTCCCCCTAAGGGAGGTCACACCATTTTACAAAATCTTAAACCTAGCATTTATGCTTGAGTCTTCGATCTTGTTCTTGTGAATATGCTTGATGTGATCTTTGACTTTAGTCTTGAGCATGTTTCCTTTCCTTGACCTTGTGCATTCATCACTTGTGAAATTTGCCTCTTCGTGACTTCATGTTCCACATACTTATACCTTTAAATTCTTGAAAGCTTCAGAGTTTGATACAGCGGAAGACTTGACCTTCAGACTTTCTTGAATTTGTTGAAGTACTAATTGTATGTAGTATAAGCATGTGGGTGACGACTTCTTCTGGATTGTACACCGCAATGCCACCTTCTTGTTACGCTGCATAAGACAGTTAGCAACAAATAATATACACGGATGAAATGGCCTTGAACATTTCATTCTAATTCGGTAGCATTTTACCTCCGGTCGGTGAAGACCGTTGGACGATATTAAATATCGTACTTGTGGCAGGTAGTTTCAATAAAGAACCTCCTTGACAAGATTTCGCGGGTAAACCCGTTCTCTTTACTCGACCGTCAAAGCTGACTGCGAACGTAAAGAGTGAATCATTTGGATAATATTATCCGCATGATTTGAAGCCGTCAATTCATGTTCCTAGAACAAGTGAAGTTCAATTAAGAACCGCACCATCGTTGCTTTCCAGTTGTCACTAGCTTGATTCATATAGAATCTTGCAAGTTACCTACCAAGTGCTGTTTGATGTTAACACTAGAAGGATTTCCATTCGTCACTGTAAATACTTAATAGTATTACTCTGAATGTTCTGGCAAGATCACTAAGATATTGCGTAGAGGTCTGGAACGTGTTTAAATTCATTTAAGAATTAAACCACTGTTGCTTTCCAGTTATCACAAGTTTGATTCATAAAGAATCGCACAAGTCACCTACCATGAGCTTTTTGATATTCGCTCAAGAAGGATTTCCATCTTCATTGTAAATACTTTCGTATTACTCGGATGTTCAGGCAAGATCATGAAGATTTTGCGTAGGACTCTTAAGAACTTTCTTACTTTTCACAGTGTGTGAAGAAGCAAGTAAATATGAAAGTGTGTCCTAATGAGATATTTGATGATCTCAAATGGCTCTAGACTCGATCGTGCATTTTGGATTTTAGTGATCGGAGGCTGGAGAGGAGTGCCACCTTTTCAATACCAATTTATTCGGAGTGAATAAATCAATAGATAATGTGTTGTCTCCGTGTGATTAAAACAAATATCTTTTGAGAGATATCTGAGTTAGCTGGGATGGGTTGTGCCTTGCATCACTGGGTCCATGATGTCTTTCTTCAATATCAAGAATCATTAAAAATGATCTCAATAGCATATGAATTGACCCGGTTTCTGCCTAAGGTTGTAAGGAGGGCTTCTTTCTTTACACCCTTTATCTTTACAATTCTTTTTCATTCTTCAACCCCTTCAATGCTTGCCAATACGTCATCACTAGCACCTTGTTGTGATTGTTCCAGTGCTAACTTAAGTACTTGGTCGGCATTCAGCTACGTTCACAATCTTTCTCCATCTTTCCTAAGGACTACTATTTCTAGCTATGGAATGTCCTTGGGAAGATTCCTCCGGTTCTAGAGAAATCATTGGACTTTAACCTATCCTACCATCCTTATGTCACCACAATCTTCATCGTCGTGAAATAAATGGGTTGCGGGTAAGTATAAATCACCATGAAATCCATTTTTATATCCAAATCCATTTTGCTCCCCCTTAACATATGCCACGATTTTCGAAAACATTTCGCACATGTCGGGATGAGCCAGCACATTAAGTCAAACCATTATTGATCTCAATATTAAATCACATTTTCTCCCCCATATTAAAAATATTAACCCAATCGATGTTTTTAATATCAATTTATTTAATAGTATTTTAAGAGAATTTGGGAAGAAAAATGCAAATCCAATTATCTTCATGAATTACACAAGCTCCCCCTCAAATTAATGAGGGTGTACTTGAAACGTAAATTAAATACCTTTTAAACACAAGTGTAAGGTATTTATCACGTGCAAAGATCATAATGAATTCACAATATTAGCAATTTACGAGGTTGGACCTGAATGATGGAGAACATCATATGAAAGAAGCACATGGTTCTTGTTCACGAATGTTGGTCTTCCTCGTAACTTCTGAAGTTATCTCTTGACTCCATGTGTATGATTGATATCGTTGTCTTAACACCAATATGTGAACCTGGCACTCTCGGCATCAAGGATTCTGAATGCTGGACAATTGCTCCCCCTCAATTGTTGACCCGTGTTCTATTGAAAGAGTTGTAGTCACCGTTTGAGTAGTCGCATCGTCGAGTATGTAGATATCAATTGCAACGAACTTTGGATTGTGGAGTTGATAACTTCGGATTCTGAAGTCAAAGCTTTCCGGTGAAATGCTTGACTCTAAAGTGAAAAGCTGGTTACTATCGGAAATAATAGCAAACCATATGGAACATGTTTTAAATCGTTTAAACTTCGGCTCGAACTTTATTTACAACCCCGTGTCATTATTGAATGACATTTCTAGGTTCGTAAATATTATCGATTCCAGAAGACATGCTCGTTTTATCAAAACGTTTTTGAACACACAATTTTGAAAGATTTAGAAAAACCTTTTGAAAAATTCTTGAAAAATTGTGTTCAAAGTTTTGAAAACCAATTACTTGAGCTTAAGATGTTGAATATCTTAAAAGCGAGCTCAAGTCCGAGAAGTTGTGAACTTCCCGTTGTTAAGGATAAGTTACCATCGGCGATAAACTTTCCTTTTATCTGATGGACGAGTCCTAAGCTGACATTTACTTAGAAGTCGTGTTCATGAGCTTGAAAACTTTGACTGTTTTAATGGAAAGCTCATGACCGAGAAAGGTTAATTTCTCGTTACGAGGAAAAGTTCTCTTATTTAAAAGATACACTTTCCTTTCTGAGCTTAAAACTTCGAATGTTTTAATACAAGCTCATGACCGAGAAATGTTAATTTCTCGTTATGAGGATAAGTTATCATAAAAGATAATCTTTCCTTTATTTGAAGTTCGAGTTACAGTCTGACATTTAACTGTAAGTCATAGTGCATGAGCTTAAAAACTTCGAATGTTTTTAGTATTAGCTCATGCCCGAGAAAACTTAATTTCTCATTGTTAGGATAAGTTTACCATCGGCGATAAACTTTCCTTTCTTTGAAGATCGAGTTATAGTCTGTGATGTGACTATAAGTCCTTGTGCATGAGCTTAAAAACGTGGAATGTTTTTAACATAAGCTCATGCCCGAGAAAAATGAATTTCTCGTTTTTAGGATAAGTCATCATCGGATGAACTTTCTTGTCTTTGGAGATCGAGTTACAGTCTGTTATGTGACTGTAAGTCCTTGTGTAAGCTTTAACCATGAATCCCCTGAGATACTAGTTTCTCTGATATCTGCTTCTTCAGCAACCAAACTCTGAGAGTGTCCTTAGTTGAACGGTATACAACGATTGGACCGCTTCGTTCTTTTGGAACATCAACTTTGGTACCTGCATTCTCATTAGGAGTTTGTATACTTTTGCATGGGTTAGAGATATCTATTTTTGAAGCACGTGGGGGTTCACAGTTGGCTTTACTTGTGTCAGAGGTGGCCTGAGGGGATGATTCACTTGTCTTAGTTGGCAAACGTTTCCTTTTATAGAAAATTTTAAGTTCAGGCTTAAGTGATGTATCATCCTTTGCAATTTCCTCCCTAGTAGTCTTCGTAGAATCAGATACTATCCTAGTTAAAGGGCACTCGTTTCCTACAAGAGTGAAAGTTCTACCAGTGGGGCGCCACATTTTACCAACGGGTTTGATTTTAGCTACCCACTGGGATTTAAGTCTAGCACGGGAGTTCACCTCAATAAGTAATTTCTTGACAAAAGCATCATGATTTGCCGTAAAGACACATTTCCTACATGTTTTACAAGTAGCATATTTAATGTCCGAGTAATTCCTAGATGATTGATCGATGCTCCTAGGAGATGACATGCTACGGTTAGCAGTGTTGGGTAATCTAGAAGGCATCTGACTAGGTTGGACATTGCTATTTCTTACATGTGTCTTTTGAATAGCTTCCCTTTGACCAGAATCATGGCGCACATCAGTTGAACTAGTTCTAGACGTGTTCATTGAACTATTTTTAGAGAAACTAGGGGCAATCATGTGATGAGGTCTTGCTAAAACTGATTTAGTCACATTAGGCCTAGTTGGTGGAGTGACTGTTCTAGAAATATGACCCAAATCAACTTGGGAGGCAAACCGCGGTCTCGAGGATTGTGGTCGCTCGGATCTAAATGCAGTAGGTTGTCTGACAATCGGTTGTCTGACGAACTGATTTGTAGGCGGTTTCCCCAAGATTGATGGTTTTTCAAGCTTAGTGTCCACACTAGGTCCTGTATTTTTCCTTAACTCGTTTTTCAACGCAGCTATAGCAAAAACCTTTTCCTGTACTTGAGCCTTTAACGTCTCATTCTCTTTGAGCAATTCATCTTGGGATGCCAATTTAGACTCTAATAACTGAATTTGTTTCAAGAGATTATCCTTTTCAGCTTTCGAATCTAAAACTTTTTGATCCAATTTTCTTTCAAGAACAACGTTTGACTTTTCAAGTTTTTCAAAGTATGTTTCAAATTTGTCCGTTTTCTTAGAAAATTCAAGTTTGGCATCCTCAAGATCTTTTGATTGTTGAGCTACAATCGTTTCGAGCTCTTTAATCTTGGAATCAGAATCAGTTAACGAGGCAGTTATAAAGCATTTATTGATGTTTAGCATTTTGAACACTTTCTCCCCCATTATGACTCTCATCGGATGAATCAGAAGTGGTATTTCTATCACTCTTTTCCATCCCATGTTTGTCATAATTAGGTTCAGAATGCCCAATATGCGGCATGTCATTAGCATATACATCATAAACAACATTACATTGTACCATGTTTGCCGGCTCTTCATCATAAACGGGTAAGGTGTCATCAAGAGAGATCTCGTGAACATTCCCTGACGTGCCACTGGTATCATGTTGTCCTCCTGATTCCGTGCTCTTGCCATCGTTAGGCTCAAAGTTTTCAACCGTATGACCAGTTTCCTCTTGCATCGAAGAGTCTTGCACTCCATTATCATACCCTTGCTGAAGTCGAGATCTTTCATAAATCGAAGACGAGACCGATGACATGAGTTTCAAAATCGTATCACGGAAAACTCGAAGCTCGGTATGTGTATCTCGAAGAAATGATTGGCAAATCACTGAACTTTTAGGCTTGATGATATTGAATTTGAGGAAAGGCGTGAGTTGTGTCACAAGATCCTTATATGCAAGTGCCGATGCAGGATGATTAAAGTTGTCATGGTTGAGTTGCTCGGCGAGTTGGGTCAAAGTGGTGAATATTGAGTCGATGAATATATGACGATCTTGTCCAAAGATGGTCACAAATTCGCTCCCTCCTTGAATCCTCGAAAGAGTGACAAGATGAGACTGAAGTATTTGAAATGAAATGATGCCACTTTTCCTAACTTTGTTTTGCATTAAATGCGAGTCTCCCTTGTTAAGTGTCGAATTTAACGAATCCATTGAAAATCGAGGAAAAATTGATTGATGAAAAATCCGTCGACAAAATAAACCTTGGCACTTTATCACGTTGTCACGTCACTTTTGTCACGACTTTAACTTAATTGATTATCAAAATTAATATCCAAAATAACAATTAATATCCAAAATAAAAGTTTAAATAATAAAAAAATAAAAATAAAAATAAAAATAAGAATTGATTATCAAAAATAGAATTAATATCTAAAATAAGAATTTTCAAAATAAAAACGAAAATTAACTAAAACGTTACCCTCACCAGTTACTTAACTAAAACGTTACCCTCACACCAGTTACTTAACTAAAACGAAAATAAAAATAAGAATTATAACGAAAAATAAGAATTGATAATCTAAAACGTGGCCCAGTCCAAATAACTACCCATGTTTCCTACACACGTGGCCTTTCTAAAATGCTTCTTGTTTTCTCCGTCCACACTTATCTTTAAACAAGTATATAAAACTGTCCCATTGTTTTGTCCGCCCTTAACTTTATCTGCTTACACACACTCAAAACTCTCTCTTATCTCTCAAAAACAACTTAATACCCCGTCTTTCTCTGTTAACACTCTCTCTCTCCCAATCAAACACTCACAAATACAACCAAACTCATCCTAATCTAACAAACACAAATCACAATCTTTTCCTTGAATCGAATGAAAGACACAACATATCAAAGCATCCGATTCATCATCAGTAAGTTTTTTGGCTTCAAGATCAAAAAAAATTGGTCTCGGGTAAGGTTTTTAACGTTTAATCAAAGTCTTCTCTCATCTGTAGTGTCATTCTTGTCTAGTGTCTAGAGTCTTGAGTTTTGTGGAAAAATCAAGTCTTTGTATGGATCTTGAGTACTTGTGTTAGTGTTTCGAGGCTGTGTAGATTCGAGGGTGTGGGTTGATTGTCAGATGAGTGTTGTGTATATGGGGTTCGTTGGAATCAAGTCTTAACAAATGTTTTTTTTTTTTTGAGTCGAGTTTGGTTTGATTCGAGAATGGGCTGTGAGTTTTTTGAGTCGGGTAAGTTGTGGAGTTTAGGTTAGAGGGTGTTTTGTGTGAGACGAGAGGGTTGTGGAGTCGAAGGTTTGTTTTGGTTTTGAATCGAGTCTCAGAAAAGGGTGTTCGAGAGGTGTAGTGTTAAGGTTGAGTAGAGTGTTTGTGATAACTGAGTCGAGTCTAGAGTTGAGGCGTATTGTTGTTTGGTTTAGAATCTGTGTGTGAGATCGAGTGTGAGGGTGGGTCGAGTCAAAAAGCAAGTTTCCCGTTTTGTTTGAATTGTCGAGTGAGGAGTCGGTATTATGAAAGTCTATTCGGAAATATTTCTATTCGGAAAGATTTCTATTCGGAAATATTTCTATTCGGAAAGATTTCTATTCGGAAAGATTTCTATTCGGAAAGATTTCTATTCGGAAAGATTTCTATTCGGAAAGATTTCTATTCGGAAAGATTTATATTCGGAAAGATTTCTATTCGGAAAGATTTCTATTCGGAAAAATGATCTATTCGGAAAAATTTGTCTATACGGAATATATGGCTTATACGGAAAAAGAAATCGCTCGATCAGAAAAACTCAAAAACTGATAGACGGGATGGATAAAAAAAAAAGGACAGATGACACTTTTGACAATTTTTGGACTGTTTTGGACAATTTTTGGACGAATTGGATTGGACTGATATGAAAATGAAGAAGAAAAAACTCATTAAAAAAAATGACTGATTAAAAAAATTTTAAAAAATGAGAAACTGAGAAACTGATTAAAAAAAATGATATGATTAAAAAATGATATGATTAAACTGAGAAACTGATATGATTAGACAAAGTTGTACCAGAAAAATGAGAAACTGATTAAAACTGATTAAAAAAAACTGATTAAAAATGTGATTAAAAAACTTGATAAAAATTGATTGGATAGATTTTCAAGAAAGAAAAAACGAGACGATTATATATAAAAAAATAAAACGAAAAAATTATTAAAAAATTTCAATCAAATCAATAGATAAAAAAAATACAAATCCTAAGATTTAACCATGGCTCTTGATACCAAATGTAGGTCTATGATTTCTAAGGATTTGGTAATTGATGGATTGATCTATTGATTAGATGGTGGAGATGGGGAGGAAGGAGATGGAGTGTAGAGAGAGAAAGGAGAGGAAAGACAAGTAGAGAGAGAAAGACAAAATGTATTAAATGAAAAGATGAAAAGTGAAAGAACCACCCCTCCTAACATGCTAGGAGGGGTATATATAGCCCACCCTACATGTGGGCTATATGGACTATATTTACTAAACTGGATCACGAGCCTAATACAATAATATATCGTTGGAGCGACCGATCCTTCATAAATACGTAAAAACGTATTTCCAACAATCTCCCCCTAAGGGAGGTCGCTCCAAGTTACAAAGTTCTAAATATTCTATAGCTCGTGATCTATGCTAATAATGATGTGACCGAGACTTTCTTTGGGAAAACATATTTCCAACAACGTCAAATGCCATGAATACAAAAATAAACCTTACCGGAGCCATGCAGGATAGTTGTGTGTGCTTGGACAATTTCTTACGACACCAAAAGTTATAGTTTAGGAATTTTCAAAACGACCTAGTTCTCTATAACTCATGGCTCTGATTACCAATCTCTAACACCCCACCAAATGCTATGCGCAGCGGAACTACAACATTTGGGTGCTAGGCAGTTATCATCGCACATAAGATATATCGAACGACTCCAAAGAGACGTCAATTTAAAACTTAAATTAAAAATTGTTGAAAAGTTACATGTCTACGGTTTTCCAACCCCAATTGATACAACAGAGTTTTGCGTTTTCGGTCCCCATGAATCTCAACCCCAAAGTTACAGTTTTCACAACAACATGACATTAAAGTTAAAAATGTTTAAGTAATAACGGGAGGAAAAACAAGTAGACTCCAAGCTCCACACACAACATCCATCCCATGCACGCTCCATGCTACACTTCAGCGGTTACCTGAAACACATGCTAAATTTGGTCAACGAAAACGTTGAGTGGAATTCATAGGTTTTACAATTCATTTTGAACATATGTGAAATAAAAACCATTCACGATCATTCATAGACTTGTCGATCAAACAATCTATATTCAAGATACTGAAAATTGTGTTTAAGCTCATGACACTAAACCGTTAACTCAATCACCCGCGTAATAATTACCGGCGTGATTCAGATGAAACCAGTGCCCCTACTAAGGCATCAGTTGCAATTATACCTTATCTCTTATCACAAATTATCCGTCCGCAGGGGGTATCAACGTACTAGCCCTCGTCTCGGATAGGGTAGTCAACCCCATAGTACTATCACTTTGTATAAGCGGCTATTTCTAATCCACGCTAGGACTAAACAATAGTTAATAGTTCATGAATTTAGGGCCTTTTGCAACTAGGTACTCAACACAATTTCAAAGGCAACATTCGGGTCCAACAATCATTCATGACATATGTTCATTTTGAAAACTAGCATGCATTTCCCTCGCGGGTAAAACAGTTTGAAATAATAATAAGCGAGGCTATAAATTCACACCTTATATAACAAGTAGTCGATAGTTCGAGAGACGGTCACTGACGACGATACGGATGCCCGGGTAAATCAACACCTATCAAACCAAATAACGCGTAATGAGTAATCTCATTTTAAAACCTTATGGTACTGTATAAAATACATAAATATTAGTCACTTGTGACAATTACAACTCACGCCAAAACAAAACGACAAGTGTTACTCGTTTTATACCATTTGTCCTTATTATTAACGTTATCCATTTTTACTCATTTTCGCCGATACTTACCAAAAGTACGGACTGTTTTACCATACTTAACCATTTTTATAAAATTTGAGAAAATTCTCAAAAATACTATGACCTGTAGAAAACACATATTTAATCCCAACAAAAGTTTTTACTTCTACGACCCGTTACTCAACACTTTTCCAAAATTACGTTTTTCGGACTGAAATTGTACTTTGACCAAGTCGGACTCATTTGACCCGTTTAAAATACTCCATTGACCCATTTGACACCTAAGTCCTATAATAGACTCAAATGTGCAGGTTTGACACCAAAATTCAGCCCTTGACCATTTACCAAACTAAACTTATAGTCCCCGGGATTTGACCTAAAACCAAGCATAATTTCGGATTATGACGGTTTTCATCTCCCGGTACACGAATTTCAAAACGTCGTAACTTTTGACTCGTTATGAGTCGTAAGCTCTACCTTATACCAAATCGAAGCTAAGAAGATGCTCTACAACTCTATCCTATCCACAAGACCTGTTTTCAAAATAATTTTTACAAAAATGCCTTAAAATTTCTGCCTAAAATCAACTACACCAAAATCACACTAACGCTCGTTTCCAAACCCATTTGTCATCACTAGACATCATCCTAAGCATCCCTGATCACAACCAAACAACATTTTCAGTCCTAAACCCCTATTGATCATCAACCTCATAAAACTAAAATCATAAAAACAAGCATGCAAGTAAATGTATCCATCTAAAACATCTAATAACATAAGATTAAACATAAACCCAAGCTCAAAACATTAACCACCATGATCCCCAAACACCCCCCATTGAGCCGTGGGGTTTGGGTGATCAAAACTCACCAACCAAATTAATTTTGGTTATTTGTTTGGTGTTATAGCATCATTTTAGCATGAATTAAACATGCAAATGCCCAATTAACATCAAAAACGAATTTGAAAAATCTTGAATTTTTGGAAGAAATTTTTGTTAATGCATGTGTGAAATGATCATGGATTAACACTCACTAGATGATTTTAGAAGGTGGTCTTTGATTAGAATGGATCAAAACTCAAAAAAATGGTGTGGTGGTGGTTTTGGGTGTTTGGCCGTCGGCCTAAGAACACAAGGGAGGGGGTGTTTGATCTTTTTTTTGTGAAAATGTTTTGTGTGTGTTGTTAGTCCCCTTTTTGGTGAAATGGGAAGGACCATTGTGCAATATAAGCATTCTTTTGGCCTTAATCAAAAACGACACCAAAACTTTACAGGATTGACTCACTAGTCGTTTTAGAAAATTTTACGGGAGTCGGAAATCATCCCAAACACTCCAAAATACTTTTGGGATACTTTAAATGTACTCGGAAAGCAATAAAACTCACCCGACTCGACTTAACACGAACCGTAAGTAAAATTCTCGAAAAATTACATTATCGATAAAACGTCAATAATTATAGAAATTTGGGCATCCATCGGGATCGTATTCGTCATCGTCCTTCTTAAATCGTCAATCGTCAAAATTATAACCTCGAACATCGGTTTCAACCAAAATACTAAAATATATAGCAATTAAAATTTATTAAAAATATCAAAAATAAGCGTAATTTAGGGTAATGTTAGTGACCTCGGTTCTAGGGTATCACAGAAGTAGGTTACGTACATTCTTCATATGCATGATTTAATGCATTAAAACTTTATTTCTACTACATTAAGGTTTAAATTATAATGCATTTAATGCAGTAGGTTACTCGTATTGTTCATATGCATGATTTACTACATTGCAGCTTTATTTCTACTACTTTACAGTTTAATTTAATGCATTGTAATGAAGTAGGTTACGTACATTCTTCATATGCATGATTTAATACATTAAAACTTTATTTCTACTACATTAAGGTTTAAATTCTAATGCATTTAATGCAGTAAGTTACTCGTGTTGTTCATATGCATGATTTAATACATTGCAGCTTTATTTCTACTACATTACAGTTTAGTTTTAATGCATTCTAATGAAGTAGGTTACATGAATTTTTCATATGCATGATCTAATGCATTAAAACTTTATTTCTACTACATTAAGGTTTAAGTTCTAATGCATTTAATGAAGTAGGTTACTCATGTTGTTCATATGCATGATTTACTACATTGTAGCTTTATTTCTACTACATTACACTTTAATTTTAATGCATTGTAATGAAGTAGGTTACATACATTCTTTATATACATGATTTAATGCATTAAAACTTTATTTCTACTATATTAAGGTTTAAATTCTAATGCATTTAATGCAGTAGGTTACTCGTGTTGTTCATATGCATGATTTACTACATTGCAGCTTTATTTCTACTACATTACAGTTTAATTTTAATGCATTGTTGTGAAGTAGGTTACGTACATTCTTCATATGCATGATTTAATACATTAAAAATTTATTTCTACTACATTAAGGTTTAAATTCTAATGCATTTAATGCAGTAGGTTACTCGTGTTGTTCATATGCATGATTTACTACATCGCAACTTTATTTCTACTACATTACAGTTTAATTTTAATGCATTGTAATGAAGTAGGTTACGTACATTCTTCATATGCATGATTTAATGCATTAAAACTTTATTTCTACTACATTAAGGTTTAAATTCTAATGCATTTAATGCAGTAGGTTACTCGTGTTGTTCATATGCATGATTTACTACATTGCAGCTTTATTTCTACTACATTACAGTTTAATTTAATGCATTGTAATGAAGTAGGTTACGTACATTCTTCATATGCATGATTTAATACATTAAAACTTTATTTCTACTACATTAAGGTTTAAATTCTAATGCATTTAATGTAGTAGGTTACTCGTATTGTTCATATGCATGATTTACTACATTGCAACTTTATTTCTACTACATTACAGTTTAATTTTAATGCATTGTAATGAAGTAGGTTACATACATTTTTCATATGCATGATTTAATGCATTAAAACTTTATTTCTACTACATTAAGGTTTAAGTTCTAATGCATTTAATGAAGTAGGTTACTCGTGTTGTTCATATGCATGATTTACTACATTGCAACTTTATTTCTACTACATTACAGTTTAATATTAATGCATTGTAATGAAGTAGGTTACGTACATTCTACATATGCATGATTTAATGCATTAAAACTTTATTTCTACTACATTAAGGTTTAAATTCTAATGCATTTAATGCAATAGGTTACTCGTGTTGTTCATATGCATGATTTACTACATTGCAACTTTATTTCTACTACATTACAGTTTAATTTTAATACATTGTAATGAAGTAGGTTACGTATATCTTCATATGCATGATTTAATGCATTAAAACTTTGTTTCTACTACATTAAGGTTTAAATTCTAATGCATTTAATGCAATAGGTTACTCGTGTTGTTCATATGCATGATTTACTACATTGAGGCTTTATTTCTACTACATTACAGTTTAATTTTAATGCATTGTAATGGAATAGGTTACTTACATTCTTCATATGCATGATTTAGCGAATTAAAACTTTATTTCTACTACATTAATGTTTAAATTCTAATGCATTTAATGCAGTAGGTTACTCGTGTTGTTCATCTGCATAATTTACTACATTGCAGCTTTATTTCTACTACATTACAACTTTATTTCAACTGCATGCTAGTTTTAAATTCTAATGCATCACATAATATATATTGATACTTTCATATATAATTATTGAACTATTCTACAGGTAAAAAGGCACAGGAAAAAAACCTAGGGGACAAAGGAAGATGCATTTAACAAGCTGCAAACAGTATATAGCTTCCTCTAATACCAAATGATATACTCTAATTGAAAGATGAAAGGGTACAAGGATGCATTGGGCGCGCAACAGGATTCTTGGAAGATACTTGTGCATCATTTAAAATAATGTTTAAATTTTATTAGATGTAATACTTTGAATGTCTAATACGATGTAGTGTATATTTTAATGATGACATTCTTCGTTTATAATCATATTTTATATTCTACTACATTATTATTTTAATGCATTACCGTATTTCATTCTACTACATTATAGTTATATTTTAAGACATTACAATTATAGTTTACCGCATTGTATTCTTATAATTTACATATAACTGAGATGCAGTATAATATAAATTGAATGAGTAAAAATAAACACTAATGTAGTAGGATATAATCCTATAATGCAGTAAAATTAAACAATTATTTATACAACTCGTAGAACTGGAATTGTGGCCTCATTTATCTCCATATGACGAACAACCCCTTCTCTTGGTTAGTCCTTCAACAGTTACTTCAGTTCTTCGCTTTATCATTTCGTACCCAAGATTATTGATTTTAACCTTCATGTGGAACTTATAAAAGATATAATTCAATAGAAGATAAACTATAATTCAGTAGAAGATAAACTACAATTCGGTAGAACATAAACTATATTTCAGTAGAACATAAACTATTATTCAGTAGAAGATAAATTATAAATCGATAGAACATAAACTATAATTTAGTAGAACATAAATATAATTCAGTAGAAGATAAACTATAATTCAGTAGACGATAAAATATAGCTCGGTAGAACATAAACTATAATTCAGTAGAACATAAATGATAATTCAGTCGAAGATAAACTATAATTCGGTAAAACATAAACTACAATTCAGTAGAACATAAACTATAATTCAGTAAAAAAGTTATGAAACTGATCTTCAACAAAACATAATACTGTAACAACCATCTAACTTAATACCGCAATCACTATTTTATATCTCACGCATTATATTTATAAACTATCATGTAGGAATTTTATCAAATCACATGCATATGAACAATAGCAAAGATCCTACAACATCATAGAAAGTTCTACCAAATCACATGCATACTTTATCACTTTTACTCAATTTCATAAATATGTCAAACAAAATTATGGCCTAACTCATACCCGTGAACATCAACATACATCCTGCAATATCAGAGATCAACTTCTACCAAATCACATGCATACTCCATCACTTTATTAGTTTTTTGACAAGCAACAAACACTAATAAATAAACTTATGCATATGAACATCACCAAAATACCTTAGAGCATCACAGTACAACTTTTACCAAATCACGTGCATATTCAGTCACTTTTACTCAATTTCAAAAAAGCAGTAAACATTAATAATGCCTAACTCATGAATATGAACATCAACAAATATCTTAGAGCATCACAGTTCAAATTTACCAAATTAAATGAAAAATCAATCACATTACAATGCATTAAAATTAAACAGTAATGTAGTAGAAAGAACAATGCAAGTGACCTACTGCATTATAGTGCATTAAAATTTAACTGTAATAAAGTAGAATAAAATTTGCTTATTATTATTAAAATTTTACCAAATCACATGCATAGTATTAGTTTTACTCCATCATAATATTAATTCTACTCAATCATAGTGTTAATCCTACTCCATCACAGTTATAATTTTACCAAATCGCTTCTATATTTCATACAAATACTTAATTTTGACAAAACCTCAAAATACAACTTTATCCTTCTCAAGCATATTCACATTATTCACATTAAAAATAATTTTACTCCATTATAGTTCTAATTTACCAAATGACATGCATATTATTAGTTTTACTCCATCATAATATTAATTCTACTCAATCATAGTGTTAATCCTACTCCATCACAGTTATGATTTTACCAAATCACTTCTATATCAAAGAGAACTTTATAATTCTCATTGAGACATTATACCAAACAAATTTTATACATCAATCATAAACACACACTTGCATAAAACCTTATATATTTTTGATATTCTATTTCATTCTAGAGCATTATAGTGTATTTTTAACACATTTTCTACCTATGAACAATGAAAGTAACCAACTTCGTTACACTATAATTTCTACCACATCAAACCCGTAAGTAACTTACTGCATTACGGTCTCATTCCTAGTACATTAGAATGTTAAAGTAGTGCATCACAATTATGATGTCTTATTGAGACATTATATCAAACACATTGTATGCATAAATCATAACCACACACTTACCCATTAAATGCGTTAAATTCATTAGAATTTAAACCTTAATGTAGTAGAAATAAAGTTTTAATGCAGTAAATCATGCATATGAACAATGGAAGTAACCTATTGCATTACACTGTATTAAAATTAAACTGTAGTGCAGTAGAAAGAACAATGCAAGTAACCTACTGCATTACAATGCATTAAAATTTAAACCGTAATGCAGTAGAAAGAACAATACAAGTAACGTACTACAGTACATTAAAAATAAAAAACACTAATAAATCTTAACTCATTCATATGAACAATAGCAAATATCCTACCACATCACAGTGCAAGTTCTATCAAATCACAGGCATACTTTATCACTTTTACAAATAACTTTTACTGCATTACTGTTACGTTCTACTACATTACTTTATATCCTACTGCGTCACATATATGTTTCTACCGCATTGCAGTTACAATCTACTACATTACTGTATACCTTACTGCATCACATTGTGAATTAAAGCATCACAGTTAGAACTAACGCATCACAGTTATAGAAAATCATATAAACATTTTATCAAACACCTGGTATGCAGGTTTTCATATATACTGACAATTTCATATCCAAAAGGAAACAATATGAATCTGAACTAAACTCCTAACATATCATGTCTATATCAATAACAATAACAAAAAATTCAAATCCTACTGACAATTTTGAATTACAAATAAAAATATAATTAAAAACAAAATTGACTTACCTTCACTTTTAAATGATGAATCTACAGAGATCTTTCGTTTTGGAATAAACACAAGCAAATATGATGTATAATTAGGGTTATGATATCAAACAACTTAATCTTAAATGAAGAAGGTGGATTAGGTGGTGGTTCACGACTTGGAAGGTGGGGAAGATGGTGGACAAGGTGGGGAAGGTGGCGGTTTGCGATGGAGAAGATGGTTATTAGTCCAGAGATTAGAGAGGATATAAAAGTATCGATCCAGAGATTGATATGTGTGTGAAAAATAAATATTCTAAAACTGCCCCTGAAGTTTCTAAAATTACAAATGTACACCATTTTTTTGGAAAAGGGGGGGGGGGACACATGGCAGCATGTGGTTCCACCTCATTTATTTTATTATAAAAAATGTTTTATTTTACCCCAACTATATATATATATATATATATATATATATATATATATATATATATATATATATATATATATATATATATATATATATATATATATATATATATATATATATATATATATATATATATATATATATATATATATATATATATATATATATAGGGATGGGTTCTAGAGAACACCTCACCTTTATAGAAAACTTAGAAAACAAAATTACAAGGTAGAGTTTTATAATATTCAAACCTCAGGGGTACAAAATGAAACTAACTAAAAAAGGAAGGGTGAAAATTGCCAACCATTGGTACAGACTTGTTTCACACACTTGTATCGAAACTTTATCTTTTTAACACACACCTGTGTTTAATGAGCCGCTTCAACAACCGTCGACACCACCACCATCGGAACACCACCACCATTGGAACACCACCACCATCGGAACACCACCACCATCGGAACACCACCACCGTTACACACGTTATCGGCACTGTCGCTTAGTTCTCTATCATCGTTAGTCACCCATTTCATAAATCATTAGGTATTGCATAATCTTATCATATAACTATATTTTTAAAAAAATATTAATCGAAGATTTAAACAATTTATGATGTTTTATGTGATTTTTGAAGTGATATTAGCATCTTCTCTACAAGATATAAAAAAATGACAAAAAAAGAATGAAAAACGTGTTTCTTGAAGTTGCGCGTCATGAGTTTGATGAAATATCTGAACGAAATTTTATAACTGTGATGTATTAATTTTAAGCATACATATTATTATTGAATGATATGGCATCTTAGTAAATATTTATGTATATTTAAAGCATTATTGTGTGTAAGGTTAATGCAGGTGTTTGTTTGTTTATTTATTTGTGGCATATGTTTTAAGACTGTATTATGGAATCATTTTATTTGTTTAAGGCATGCATTTTGAAGACTGTATTAGACCATCGTTTTTGTGTTTGTATGAGGCATTTGTTGGAATATTATATTAGGACATCAGTTTGTTTGGTTGTTAAGGCATTTTTTAGGGTATCAGTGTATCATTTAGGCATCTGTATTAAAAAATAAAGCATTTGCATAATGATTGCCGAACTCATAATTATTGTTTAACTAATTATTTAGTATGATTTTTAGTATGATTAATGCTTCTTAATATGACATTGCTAGCATTGTAGGCCCTTTTCTCCAAAATAAGATTACTGGCATTACATACCCTTTTCTCCAAAATAAGATTTTTTCGTATTTTACGAATCTTAGGACATGGAGATGTTGATTCTACTGATTTCATGAATTAAGTCTTTGCTCAGGTTAGCTTCTATTTTTTATGTGATCATGATAAGCTTTCATGATGTCTGATATGGTATACATTCAGTTATTTACAAGTTTAGTTTGAGTGTATACCTTTCTTTTTGCTAGACAAAGTTGTGATTGTATGTTTGATCATTGAATGATACACGCACTACTTATCCTAACTAAATTCCAAAAGTATATATACGGGCCTGAATCGGGCTTTCTTATTTAAACTTTTTTAAAATTGCATGTGAAATAGGTATCTTTAATAAGCAAATCCAAACACTCATCTGTAGAAACTAGTCCATAATTACTGGATAATGAAATTACAATAGTTAGGGCATTTGTTTGTTGTTTATTCAGGGAATATGTTTTAAACTTTTAATCTTGTATTATGAAACCAATTTGTTTGTTTAAGGAACTTATTGAATAATGTTTAGAGCGTCAGTTCACAACTGTATTGGGGCATCAGTTAACAACTATATTAGGGCGTCATAGCAAACACATTTTAGGGAATCAGTTCAAAATTATTCTAGTTCATAACATTCAAACAGTTTTACTACAAAAGTTAGATGTTGATATGTATTTCAAATGTATCAAATCTAAAATTTGCCTATAATGCAATTGAAGATGCCTTGAATTTAAAATTCTAAAAAGTTAGATATATATCCCCGGGTAGTCACTTGCTCCTGCTCCTACATACATACTTCTGGTTCTTATACATTATCTTTTAAGTGACTAGTTTAGTAAATATATTACAACCAGATAAGAAGTAAATCCAAACAGTCAGAGATCATAAGCAATCCAGACGCCCGCTTATATATCTAATGTGATGGGTTTTTGTGCCATGATTTTTCTTTGAGCAATGTTACTTAATATATTGGCCAGCTTAAGAAACTATATATTCAGAACCTGAAACCTTTATAAGTGACGTTCCAGTTCAATGATTTCGTTTTCCCCTTATTGATAAGTAATATGTAATCCTAATGCGTGTATTTTAGAACCAGTATGAAATAACGTTGTACCATAAACATATTCTGGTGCATCCGTTTGAGATACTTTAGTGCATTTGTTTGTATCAAAGTAGGGCATCGGTTTGAGATACTTTAGTATGTTGGCTTTACTAGTGGTTCTAGAGTATCACCTTTATTTATTTTGTACGAGATTACTTGGTGCATTAGATAGAAGTCTAGGTTGTGTTTGGAGGAGTGTCTCTTTAAGTGATTATAGCAACTTAATAAGTAAGACTTAATTAATATTAAAGAATGAAGAGTCAGATAATTCAGGTACTTGTACATTGTTTTTTCAATTATCAGACTCATCAAAACACTACCCATTTTTTCTTCAATAATTTGGACACTCATCCAAACACCCTGGGCAAAAGCTCTTTTTTTTCTAGAAATGACACAACAATTTTCTCGTCATTGGCAGAGCATCTGTGTTTACAAATTTGCAGAACGAGATTACACATTAGGTCACCAGGTTGTATTATTGTATACATGTTTGTGGTCAGGGTAATTTTATATTTGAGGTAGTTGTTAAGTAAATACACTTATATAAAGGCACTAGTGTATATTGAAAAGGATAATATGAGAAGGAGCATATGTTTTTTAATTTTGAAGCATATGTTTTTTTTAATTTTGAGGCATATATTTGTTCATCACTGAGATAAAGCTAAAATGAACTGCTTAGATTAGATTATTAGATTTCATTAAGCAATTATTGTTTGATGAGATTTGCTAAATCTAGAAAGAAATAAGTAGATAAATAGCAATGGGTAGATAATAATTTTTAATAGGCATTCCCAAACACTTGTGAAGATGTTAAATTTAGGTAATTGTGTTGATGTAGTCATAGTTGTACATGTAAAACTACTGATGCTCAAGTATCATCACCTTAGCGATTCATAAAGCATTAAAACTCTAGCCGTTAGATTGGGTACTGGTGTCTCGTGGGGCATGTGTAAGAAATACGATGCACTAGAAGATCCTACTATAAACATTTCTTATCTGACCAGTGGTTCTTTTGTTACGGTCACATAAAAAATTTAATATTTATGTTTCTAGAAGGTTTTCATAAACCTGAAAGGGTTGTCGGTTACAAGTCTTACTGGCTGATATAAGACTACATGTCTTACTTATTTCCCAATATGCATACGAACCATCCCCGTACACCAGTAGGTATCTTAGATTCAACCAATCGGCTCGGTTTCATTTTTCTTTACAGGGCTGTTCTCGCGTTAAAAAGGCAACCTAAAAGAGAATTCATTCAAGATTTATTGCCGGAAAATGGGCGGGTTGGGTAACTGGTAATTGATAGGGACAGATTGAATGGGAGATACCCTTACACATTCAATTGCCTTCTTTTTATAAATACTTGATCCGTTTATATTTGTGAAGCTATCACAATGATAGGTCTGTTATTTTGGTTGGTCGATAAAAGAGGCTGTAAATATGTAAACTACAATTTGTGTGACTTTCAAAATCATTTCCTTGCTAGCTTGTATCCCACCTGAAAAAATATGCAATGATAATTATCATTTGTTCTCAAGACATCTACACATATTTCAGCTATATTTTTATTAGATAATATCATCATTGGCCGGGTGAGTAATATATTATTAACACTGTACATTTTTAGAGTGTAAAAAATGAAGCAGAAGATTACATGCTTTAAGAGTTTCCATTGCTAAAATGGCAAGAAAAAGCTGCGAAGTTTGCTTTTGAGCATAATGATGTGCAGATGGAGGAAACTAAATCGGCTACGTCTGTCCTGCAAGAAAATATAACAGCGGAAAGGTGATTGTTGTTTCAAGAGGAGGTTTAACTTGTGTATATCTGAAGCTGCTTTTCTATAATATAAAGTGTGATATGAAATATTCATTGAATTTTTTTATTATTATAGGATTCAGGACACCTTGAAAGAGTTGAAGGAACTTGCGACGTAGAATAATTAACATATAAAGAGACAAGAGGTCTATTACATAATTTTTCTTATGCTATTATCAGTAGTCATTACTACTTTTGAGTAACTTTTATATGACAGGTTAAGAATGTGCAATTATAAATTCATTACTGGTACTTAAAATCTCATATGAATGGGATATTCAGGTTTCAGATATTTAGGTCATTACTTGCTTGAGAGCTCCGAATAGTTATGTAAATATTATGTCAATCTCAAAAACCAGTTTTCTTATAGGTAGTCAAATATGATTATTTTGACCCTTAGTAATTGAAAAATCAGAACATAACCATCTTTCTTGAAAATTCAATACGAATTATTAGATGATTTGAGGATTAGGGGATTAAGGCATCAGTGAGTATTATTAAAGCATCAATTAGTAATATTACGACATCAATTAGTATTATTAGTGCATCGATGAGTATTAGATTTTTTTGGCCACTTAAACAAAAAAACATTGAGATATCAGTGTTTTTGTAACACTGATTATTTGAAAAACTGAAACTTGGAATACATTTGATTATGCCGATAGTATGATGATACCTTGATCGATACCCTTTATGTGATCTTTCAGCGAAATTGGGATAGCCGATTGAGAATACATGTGTCACGGAACAGATTATATGTTGTTTGAAGTTCCTGTCTTTCTTGCCTCTATGCTTGCTCATGATCCTACCATCAATGGATGAAAAAACGAATATGTTGTTTATGATCCTAAACATGTAAGCATCGACTTCTTACAATCTACAAAAAGGTGAAGATGTAATTACTAGGTTTGTTGATGCCTCCAACAACTTACTCGATATAGTTGAAACTTCTCAAATGTTGGATAGACACAATTTAGTAGTAGCAAATGCTCATTCTAGAGTGGAAAACGGGTCGGCAGATGCACCAACTGTAGTACAGCCTCTAGATTCTGGACAGGTTCAATTCATACTTTATCTGATTGTTTAAAGTGATATTGATTCATCATCAGTTCATGCTACATTGTTTATTAAGCTCCTTTTTTTCTGACAATACTATCCAAGAGTATGCCTCCAGTGACAGGCTAGTTACTCACAACTCTTTTGTTGTGATAGATCTATTGTGATTAGTATATATTTGGATTCCTCTATTTTCCAGATTCAAGGACACTGATGGAAGTTCCTGGTAAGTTTATATTTTCATGCTGGATGGGCTGGGTAACAGATTCGAACGTGTTATTTTTTGTACACATCGAAACTGGTTAGGTTAGGTTCGGTTTCCCAAACGATATTTTGTCCGGATTTTTCTTTGAATAGTTGACATGTTAATTACGATGAGGAAACTACATTAAATCAAGAAGCTTGTAATTGCAGTTTGCAGACAATAAGATGGTATTTCTAGTTTGCAGGCAAGAACGACGTGATTTCTATCTTCTTTCACCGACTTTATTAAGGGATTTTTTATGTGTTTTGAACAAACCAACTAGGGTCAAAATAATCTCTATAATTGCAGGTTCTTTGTAACTAAAAGTATATGTTAAAATGTGGTAGCAGGTAAGACCTTGTGATCGACCATACGGCTCAGGTTAATGTTGTAAGAAGTGCAAATGTTGTCCAACCAAACAAGGACCTTCAATTTTAGCATAACAATGACCGTTTCTCCTTTCTTAAATGGGGATCGCATGCCTTTGACAACATTTTTGTTCTTCCTGTATTAGGTGTTGTTCATCAGGTACATATTAAAACGTTCAAATCATGACTCATATTGTTTTAAATCCTTGATTATGATGTGAAACTAAGCAATTTGTTTTCGTATATGTGATATTGTTTGAATGCATGACTAGTATGCTTGTTATAACTTGTTAAGTTTTAGTGTATCCGTTTAAATGCTTACTGCATCTGTTTGGACACAGTGGGGTGCTGAATAATCTTTTTCTTATAATATTTTAAAAAGTTATGTTAATTTTTTGTGTCTAACTAAATATATGTCATAAAACATATCAAATTCAGGCTGAAATAGATGAGGATGATGACTATGATTTAGATATCTTTGGTGCTGAGACCGAGGAGGAAAAGAAACAATGTGAGGTCAGCCATTTGTGACAACCCGCCAACTGGTCTAAAATATGCATCCACATTTTTTAGGAATGTAACTTCGATTTTAGATATGTTTAGGCGTATGAGTGAGTAGTTTACTGCTTTGTTTAGACAGAAGGCTTTCTGGAAGTTGATGAGACTGGTTTTACATAGGCTGAAAGTAACATGTTGGTCCTAAGGGCGGTGGGAACTCCTCGTAGTAGACTAAAAAAAATTAATTGGTTTTGGAGTAGTTTTAACTACTTTCAACACTTTTAACCCATGTAAAGTATAAATTTGTTAAGTGGGCCTTATTTTTGTTCTGACTGAAGAAAACGAAATTTGATATACTGAATGTTCAGTAGTAAATTATGTGCAACTTCTTTACAAAGGTAAAATAGATAAATAAAATCAAGTTATTTACATCAAAAAACACAAGTAAGTCTAAGTGGGAAAAACACCTACAAAGACGAAACGAAAAAACAAAAGCAAAGGCATTTCCTAGATTAATACAGAATAAAAAAAATTCAAAATAACTGAATAAAACCTGAAGCTAGAACTGGCCTGTAACAATGTAACTTGCAATACATGTATAACTTTATACCATTTCGACTTAATATCAAAAGACCCAAAAATTCCCACTAATGTATTTACTACAATATGTACCAAAATTGCTAACTATTCTTCCATCAATAACAAGCATTCCAGAACCAAACTTTGAAGTCGAGATAATACAGCTTAGGACGGGGAACTGGATCGAAATGGGTAATCTTGTTATTTCAAGTATCAGGGAGGTATATACCATTAACGTACGTACCATGTTGACCATCACCCACTATAGTTCCAACAAATTAGGGCATTCCTATGAACAAATTAGGACATCTGTATGAATAACATAATTTTGAGTTTACTGAGATAAAAATAAAAGATGCACAATCCTGAAAATCAGAATGCATATACTAGAAGGAAAAATTATCACAAGTTATACCTTCAAACAAACCTACAGTCGATGTATGTGGCATCTCAATATATAGTTCTAGCACAATAAAGGACCTTATGCTTTCATTGAATGAAAAACAATATGCATGTGAGAGGATCCTCAAATAATAGTATGAATGTATATGCACGAGATATTGAGTGAGTGTGTACGATGACCACCGTTAGACCAAAAAGAACTTTTGTGGCTAGTATATGTAAATTAAGCGCAAGACCTCCAACATTGTGCTCAAAAGAAACACACATTAAGGAGAGTTGGAGCATTAAATTGCTTTATCATATTGGATCTTTCTTCTGTTTTGTAGATCCAAAGCTTACAAATTGAGTAACACATATCAAGTAAGATAGCAAAATTCATCTTGCTGAAAATTACTTTCTCCAAGCTGTAAATAACTAATTAGAATACTCAACAAATCCTAAATCGAGTAGCGAACTTACAATTTATATACAAAAAAGGCAATCCCTTTAAAATGAACTAATGGGTGTACCATCAACACATGTAAAATGGACCAACATTCAGATTGTTACATACATAGTTAACAAATAAATGCAACAAAGTATTAACTATCGGGTTTGAAATGAGTCGAATGATAGGTGTGTAAACACCCATCTTTTTACCACTTAATTACAATAATAACCGAGCCAAAACGTGTATATTATGTCATTTATGTCGGAATTATGCGTGGTTTGTGTTTTTGTTGTGATTTAGGACGAAAAGGTGAAAAGTGGAGAAAACACGGGCATTCATGGGCTTTTATCAAAGAAAAAGACGAAAGACGAAGTCAAGAAGTCAAGAGTGCAAAAAGAACGGAAGTCCAAGACAAATTCTGAAGATTTATCGAAGAAAAAGTCAAAAGACGGAAGTTTACCAAAAGCCGAAGAACTCAAGTCTTATTTATTGAAGAATTAAAAGACAAGTTCAAAGAAATCCCGAGACAAAGTCATTAAAGTCCAAGATTTAAGAAGATTAAAAGACTTAAGGACTTAAGTGTGCAATTAAGGAAAAATGAAAGAGGGGAGGAAGCTTCCTAAGCACTCCCTAATCCTCCCCTATATATAGATTAGGATTTCATTTCATTAGTTTTTGTTGGCTAATAGTGACAATTAGTTCTTCCATTTTACTTTCCTTGTCATTTATATACATGTCATTTACCTTAATTGTCTTGCACCTTAAATACCTTTAATGTGACAATCCGTCAACTTATGGTTGATATTTTATTCTCAAGTATTATTTAAAAACATTATTTAAATGTTACATTATGAACTCACTTATTTTTGGGAAGAAATTTGGATTTACATCTTGAAGTAACATCGACTACGTTTAAACCGGAGGATTCTACGTTACGTGCTTACGTTTACATACACCGTCTTTGGTGACAGTCCGACATTTCAGAAAATAAATTTATCCGTGAATACTATTTTGGAGTTTTAAATTTGTGTTGGTTCATAAACTCACAAATTTACGAGAAGAGATTAGGACTTACGATTTTATTTTAACGTCCTTTACGACAAAACCGGAAACCTTAGGATTACGTATTTACGTTTTCGAACTCCGTTTTTTGATGAGACAATTTTTATTGGATTCGTTTTGTGACGTTGATTCATAATTTATAAAAACGTTTTTCGTAAAACGACCCGAGGGCACGCAAATCGAGAAAACTAGAATCGAGGAATACCCGTAAATTAGTGGGATGGGACAAACTAATTTATCCCACCCCACTACACATGGGACGGCCACATTGTGTCACCACAATAACCATGTGTCAAGTTTTACACAACTTGCTTACACATGTTAAGTAAGCTTAACTTGTAAGCTTCTACACCTCAAAACAACTAGCTAACACACATACCATCCATTTCCAACATGCAAACTACTCCAAACTCTCCTTCTCTCTTGCTTGTGCCGTCCCATATCCAACCAAGAACACCCCATCCATACAAATTTTAACCACAAACATATGTTATAATTAACATATGTTAATCTACATTCAAAGAGATAAAGATTGGTGCAAGTTTTAACATCCAAGGAGGAGTTTCCATGGAGTATTAGGGCTGATTTTCCACAAGGTGTTCATGAAGAATTATGGTCTTGAAGATGGTCTTGGTTCCCCATAAGTTTCTCCATCAAAATCCATGTCCAAATCACAACCTACATCAACTTGGTGGTATAAATATTGTCCTCCTCATCCTCTTGTTATTTTTGATTATGTAATCTTGTATTTCTTTCACTTATGTATATGTATATGATGATGAATGATGATTAGAAATATTGTGTGGGGATTTGGTGTTGATAAACATGCTTAAAAAGGTGAAAAACTATAAGAAACAAGGCTAAAATCTTGCTTAAAAATGATGGCTGTATAAAACAGTAAAGAAACATGTCATGAACTGATAAAATGATGAAGTAGAATTATTATACAGTAAGCTATGGGTCTTGTACACATGTGAGAGTTGGCCATGCAATGGAATGATTGTAATGAGTGAGATATGATCAAAACAAGTTTAGAGTACCAATCTGAGTTTACTGTTTTGGACGATTTTTAGAAAATACTTAGAGGCTGACTCAACAGTAGCTATAGTAGAGTTAAATGGAGCAAATATCATGTAGTTTATGTGATAAAAATTTGGGCTTCTATCTCCATATAGAACTCTAGATATGGCAGTTTTGGTGAATATGAAAATAAAAATCAGATTTTGAGAATTAATGTTTATTATTATTATATAAGCACTCAAAATTATATTGTATAAAATGTAAAATAAAAACCCACTAACTTATGGATTTTATTTATATAAATATGTAAAAGGTTAAATAAGTGTATAAATTATAAAAATGGTAGTGGGATAACACTTATAAGTAATAAAAACTATAAACTTGATTTTTACGACTTTTTCGGCTATTATCGTAAAATTAACGTTTTTGTTAAATAAAACTTAGATGGTTGGACCAGTCTAATATGAACTTTATAAAACTCATATACTGATATATAAACATATATAACAAGTAAAAACCGATAAAACCCGAACTATATAACATACGGACATTAACGGGCTAAACTAAGCATATTGGACTAATAATTGGACTAAATAAGATAAACACTTATAAAAAGTACTTATTGGGCTTAACCCATTTGGGCCCAACATGGAAAGTATAGATACTGATAATATAAGTATAAAATGGATTAAAACAAGTTAAAGAACTTATAATAAGCTTATTGGACTTAAAACGTGTAAATAGGTAAAACTAGTAAACTAGTATAAAGGTTATCGACATATAACACTAAAATGAGTTAAACGAGAATATGTAAACCCACTTGATCATCATATATGTATATATAATCATCATATGTATACATAATTGTTATTTTTATAAAGTCATTGGACAAGAGTCTAAGACGAGTATTATTTGTCTAGGTTTCCGTGATTGAAGCACGTACCGTACGTCCGAATTGCCGATAACCCGCCTTCCCACATCAACGTGAGTTCATAGCCTCGCACTCTTTTAAATGTTTTTATGAAATGTTTTATAAACCCGCGAGGGAGATAACATGTTAGTTTTTTATAAAATAGGACACCATTTGTCCCGATTGTTTGTTTATTGATTTGGACCCGAATGATTGTATGACCTGATAAATGATTAAAGGACCCGATAGATGAAATAAAATGGATTATTAAAGTTAGGTTATGTCACTAAAAGTCCCATTAGCATGAATTGTGAACTACCGGGATTTGGTAGACGCTTATGCATATAATAGTACTATTTGGGGACGATCACCCCAGTTCGCGCCTTGACGGTTGATCCCCGTCGTGCCACATTGATTGGTAGGCGAATTTATGTATGAGAAGATTTCCATAGCGTAACCTTTGTGACGACACGCTACTTTAGATGGGCAAATTGAGTATCGGGTTAGCTACCCGTTGTTTGGTTTAGTAAGGTAACAATGTCATGCGGCTTATAATAATCCAGTTAACAAAATACTACTAGACGCACCGAATTACGATGTATTGCCTAACTAGCAATACAGGGTCATACTATTGATATTATGTTCGTGTTTTGGTTTTCATAACCATATTCATATAACGGTTTTTATTTTCATACAACGTCATAAGACGTATTGTATGATGTTTTTACGACATTGGCTCGTATAATGATTTTTAAGGCAAACGCCTATATTATGATTTTGATGAAGATTTGTATAAAATGACTTTGGCTATTTTATGGCCTATTAAAATGATTTGTACAAAATGATTTTCAGTAACAATTTTATACTGATATTATATTGATGGATTTTATTAAACTCTATGAATTCACTCGGCGTTATCGCTGACCTTTTCTTTTAACATGTTTTATCTCAGGTACTTGAAGGTAATTCTCGGGAAGACAACAAGAATTCATGGCCCGCACTTAAATATTAATTTCCATTCAAATGCTTTGTAAAACCTGTATAAATTACAATGACTTGGGACCTATGTAAATTTGATATTTATGAATGGAAATGCCTTATTATTAAACGACGCGATTTTTATGCGTTGTCTATGATGTGAGTAATGTGATATCCCGTAACACCAACTAGTCTTCCGTTGTATTGAGTTGTATAAATTTAGGGGTGTTACAGTTTGGTACCAGAGCTCTCGTTATAGAGAACGAAAGATTTTTAAAACCAAGGTTTTGAATAAAACATTTCAAAATCTTTTAACTATAAACATTTTTCACAAAATGTCTAAAAATCTTTTGACTATAACGGTGCCGAAGAATTCCCGAGTTACCGACAAGGCCAGACTGAGAAGTGTTATTTTAATATATATATAACTTAGATTATATATATATATATATATATATATATATATATATATATATATATATATATATATATATATATATATGATGTAATTTTATTACATGATTGTTTGATGATTATTTTGATATTTATACGAGGTATTTATACGACGTAGATTGTCACAAAGAACCCTAAATCCCCTAGTAATTTAATCGAAGCTATTCTCGTAGGAATTCTAGCTATCCTAGATCCAAACCAAGTTGTGGATAATTTATGATCCCAACAAAATGGTTGATATTCGTAGAAATGTAGATATTAGTTGATTGTGATATTGAAAAAGAATTGGCGAGATTAAATCTGATATCGATGTCATGATGATCTTTCCTTATAGATGGAGTTTGACAAAACGTTATCACCTGGAAAGATGTCATCTGATTCGTTGTCATCCAATTCTTAAATTGAAATCGAAAGGGTGAATGTTGCACTTGAGGCTGTCATTGGAACCATTACCCAAAAGCCTCATGCCACTAATACCTTTCCGAGAAGTCTAATTGACTGATCGAGTCATTTCATACTAGTGACTCATTTGATAATTGTTGTTATAAGAGCTATAGGATTGGAAATTAAGTGTTGATCATATCGAGCTTTTATTGCCCTATTAAGGTGTAAGAATAAGGATGAAAGTATTGGAGAATGAGGTAGGATATCGAATTGAGTATAAAATTGGTTGAAACTTGAATACAGTAAAATTTAACCCATATGGAATATGAGATTATTAATAAGAAGTCGTTAAGTTTGTGATTGAATTATAAGGTTTTAATTGATTGTTGATTCGTATTAAGGGTTTTTCCTAGGCCATTGTCCACTAATGAGGATGCCCAGTGTCCAAGAAATAAATTGAAGAAATCTTCTTCTGAATTGAGACCGATGGATCTTCCGGGACATATGGAACACCTAATGACTCTTGTAGATTAGTATTCATTGTGGTATCTTTTAAAAATCCCTAACTTAACTGAGATATCAGTTGGTAGGATGAGTTCTGAGAATTGTATGACATAGTGACACGTAAGGTGTTACGGTACAATTCTGACTTGTTTGTGATCAATGAAAAAGACTACCTTTGATTGCTAAATCCTACATGTATCGATGTTATCTATCTTTTATTGCTTAATCCTAATGCTCGCATTAGTGATGCAACCATTGAACAAGTACTCATCTCGATTTGAGTTACGTTGTGGATTATTCTCTTTGTATTCTTGAGTGCCATTGAGGTCACGAACCTCATGATTAATTGGCTAAGCTCATTTCCTATCATATTGTAGTTAGTTCTTGGTGAACAACTCTTCATCACTCTTTTGCAGATCACACATTGTTTTTATAAAGTTAAAATGGTATCCTTTGAGAAAATTTAATTTTCATCACAATAAGGATTATTCAAAGTGAGATTTATAAGTGATTAATATCAAAATAAAGTTGTTTATGAAACACCTTGGAAAACTTAATTGTTTCCATAACAAAGAAAATCTTTGTAAATTTATTTTTGATTCTTATTTAAGAATTAAGCATGAAAATATTTTTATGATGATCAAATTTTGACGAACTGAGTATTGCATCGTTAATCTGAAAATTGTATATAGTTGCGCGCCTACATACAATTTGGAATGGACCATGCAAGGCTGATTAGTAGTCACCATAAAACTGATTAATAAACACTACATTTTCTTTAAAGATTATGAAAGATTAAAATTTTATGATATCTGCAAGAAGTGAAAAATAGGGACATAGTGTTAGGGACACCTACATATGTGCCTGTAGCATCTATTCTTCTGAGTTGAATTTACTCATCTGTGGAATTTGTCTTATTTGACAATTGATATTCCATTCTTGTCCAATTCTCCCGTAGTGAGATTCTTAGGAAAAGTATCTGATTACCGAGTGTTGATACCCGATTGGATGTATCGACGTTCTTATCATTTATTTTGATTAGATTTCATATTTGAATGACCTGGGTAACGATCCGAGGAGCTTTCGAATGCGTACTCAAATTATGAAAACATGGGATATATTCATATTCATTAAATGTTTTCGTCTGTATCTGATTTGAAATTCTCTCGCATAGATTATGCGTTGACCTTACTCTTTTAATTGTAGTTGTGACTCCATATATCCTTGAACTTGTGAAGGATTATGAGTTATTATTAGTCTTTTAAGAAGTTCACATCTTATCGACGGCAATAAAACTGAAAAGTTGGTACTGCAGTAGAATGGATTGATTGATTATGACATGACGACATTGTCCTAATTGATGGGAACTCGAGTAAAATTCCCCTAAATGATAATATGTTGATTATCAAAAGTGATCTAAATAATTCTTGGTGGATGACGATATCCTGTATTTAGACTTAAAATTTTACCATGAATGATTGTGAACTAGTTATAGATATTGTAATCTAGAAGAACCTAATATAAATTTATTAAAAGATGTTCCTGCTATTTGAAACTTTAGGAGGTATTTGCTGGTGAATTACCTAGACTTTTGCCATTAAGGCAAGTTGAAATTGGTATTGATTATATTCCCGGTGCTGCACCTATGGCTTGTGCACTGTACGTCAGCACCATCTAAATTAAAGGAATTACCGTACAACTGAGAGAGTTGTCGGAGAAAGATTTTATTCTACCGAGCTCGTCATCATGAAGAGCTATGGTGTTATCATTCCTTATATTTATAGAGTACTGTGAACTGAATAAATTGACAATCGAAAACGATATCCATAACTCTAAATGGAAGATTTGTTCGATCATTTACAAGGTTTTTGATCCTCATCATGGTTATCATCAACTTCGCATCTGTGAAAAGGATTATCTATTCCAATCACTACATCCAGAACTTGTAATAAACATTATGAGTTTCACATGGTGTCGTTTGGATTGACCTATGCACATGTAGCATTCATAAATTTGGTGAATCATGTGTGAAGGCTGTAATTTGATAAATTCATGCTCGTGATCATTAAGGACTATATGTTTGTTTATAAGAATAAGAATGAGTTAATAATTATTTATAGATTGCCCTGAATTGACCGAACAATAAAAACTTGTACCTTGAATATTTAACATAAGACTTAAGATTTCATCCTTTACATGATTTAACCGTGTGATTAATAGATAATGGAATATAAATTGACTCTTTAAAAATTAAGAGCCCTTTTAAGACTTTGGGTTTTACCAACAAGAAAATGCAAATATGTTTTGACAAATATTTTAACAAATAATTTTTAAGGGATTATTTCCTTATACACAAATCATTTAACTAAACTTCTGTTTAGGGGTAAATGTTTGTGTATACTTCTGGACATCTTAAGAAGAATTGAGGAAACTATATAAATTATGATTTGAAATTTGAAACGACAATTTTTGCTTTTCAACTAAGAAAATTTTTACCAAAGTATAACCAAAGATTTTTCAAACATTTACGAATCTTAATAATTATTTTCGATAAATCAACAAAAATCTTGTTAATTAAATTCAAATTTATTTTGAACATTTTTATAATTGGTCGAACTAAGAAATTTAAAATCTTTACGTCTACGTTTCATAAAAATTGAATATTTAATATTTAATTAGTTGTAATAATTATGGACGCTTTAAACGTCAGATTGAGCAAAACTGATAAAAATAATAATTGAGACGAAATTAAAACATAGAAATATGAAGAAAGAAATTCTGAGTGAATTGTAGACATGATATTTATTTCATCAAGGAAGGTGAATATAATTACTGACACATTATATAAGAAGGATAAAAAATCAATTATGATGTATTTCTTAAATAATGAATGTAAAATAAATTGCCGAACAATTTAAAAATAACTAATGTTTGTAAAAAGGATAATATAGATAATAAAAGTGGTTCGCGGCTAATGTGAACCATTAGAATTGAGAAGCCGATAGCGTTAAATGTTTTAAAGACCAATTGTGATTGTCTAAATATAGAGGATTGTGAGATATAGTTATGTTGGAATTTGTAAGTATAAGTATTCTATTTATGTCATTTATGACTAAAAGTATCTTTGTCTGGAGAAGTTGTACTGATGGCAAATTATGAAGACAGACATCGCCTCACACATTAGTAAACGTCTAGCTATTGCAAAGGTCATCATCTGAATTTGATTCGATTTGGGTCATCGTCGACAGACTGACCAAATCTGCTAATATCATCCCCGTTAATGATAAATGCAAAAGAGTTATGTAAACATAGTGTGCCTGTATCAAACATCTTTATCAAGATCCTCGCTTTGCATCGAATTTCTAGAGATTTGCTCAGAAGTCATTGAGAACGAATCTTGATGAGAGTACTGTGTACCACCCCAATCGAAGGGACGAGGTAAAGTAACAATACAAAATACTATAAGTGTTGTTCTATGTTTGAATGATTGACCTTTGGTAATAAACCATATAATCGCTTTCCTTTGGAAAGATTATCATTGATAATCATCGTATTAGGATCGAGATCGAATCTTGTTAGGATCTAAATATTAGAGCATCTGTAAGCAGGAGTTGAGATGAAGACACCCGACCTACACCCATTGTGAGTTGGACATGTCTTTTAGGTTTAAGGTTTCCTATGATGGCGAACCTAACCTTGCAAAATGCCCGACCCGCGAGATCTGAAATGATTGTTGAAATTAGGACATGATTATTGACTGCCGGTAGTGGGCAAGAGGTTATGTGAATATGAAATGTAGATCTTGAAGTGCCAGATGGGTAGCGAAGTTATGCCAAAATTTTTAACCTTGGAGAAATGAATTAATGATCTGACAAATCATGGGATATAAGTCCCCGTTGTATGGGACCATAGAGATGATGTAAAAGAGATTGGTTTGAAAGGCATACAAGCTAGATCTACCCTAGGACTTCAAGAGCTGCTTGAATTATGATTCGTATATCGAACTTGATGGAATATCTATCAAGTGAGAATCTGATTGTTCCTTAGTAAAGTTTAGATCGGCGAAAAGTTGCATTCATCAAAAACCCGTGAACATCATGGATAGAGAAAGTAAGTCAACATTAAGCCTGATCTTATTCCCGTAGTTATGTTTGATGAAACTCGCGAATTGTAATGGATTACACTTATGAGAAAAGACCGAATGTGGAGGAAATACCCACATGGCTTTAACTCTATAAGAAGCGAGTAGTAAGATGATCTTTGAGGACAAAGATCCTGTTTAGGGGTAAATGCTGTGACAATCCGTCAATTTATGGTTGATATTTTATTCTCAAGTATTATTTAAAAACATTATTTAAATGTTACATTATGAACTCACTTATTTTTGGGAAGAAATTTGGATTTACATCTTGAAGTAGCATCGACTACTTTTAAACCGGAGGATTCTACGTTACGTGCTTACGTTTACATACACCGTCTTTGGTGACAGTCCGACATTTCAGAAAATAAATTTATCCGTGAATACTATTTTGGAGTTTTAAATTTGTGTTGGTTCATAAACTCACAAATTTACGAGAAGAGATTAGGACTTACGATTTTATTTTAACGTCCTTTACGACTAAACCGGAAACCTTAGGATTACGTATTTACGTTTTCGAACTCCATTTTTGATGAGACAATTTTTATTGGATTCGTTTTGTGACGTTGATTCATAATTTATAAAAACGTTTTTCGTAAAACGACCCAAGGGCACGCAAATCGAGAAAACTAGAATCGAGGAATACCCGTAAATTAGTGGGATGGGACAAACTAATTTATCCCACCCCACTACACATGGGATGGCCACATTGTGTCACCACAATAACCATGTGTCAAGTTTTACACAACTTGCTTACACATGTTAAGTAAGCTTAACTTGTAAGCTTCTACACCTTAAAACAACTAGCTAACACACATACCATCTATTTCCAACATGCAAACTACTCCAAACTCTCCTTCTCTCTTGCTTGTGTCGTCCCATATCTAACCAAGAACACCCCATCCATACAAATTTTAACCACAAACATATGTTATAATTAACATATGTTAATCTACATTCAAAGAGATGAAGATTGGTGCAAGTTTTAACATCCAAGGAGGAGTTTCCATGGAGTATTAGGGCTGATTTTACACAAGTTGTTCATGAAGAATGATGGTCTTGAAGATGGTCTTGGTTCCCCATAAGTTTCTCCATCAAAATTCATGTCCAAATCACAACCTACATCAACTTGGTGGTATAAAGATTGTCCTCCTCATCCTCTTGTTATTTTTTATTATGTAATCTTGTATTTCTTTCACTTATGTATATGTATATGATGATGAATGATGATTAAAAATATTGTGTGGGGATTTGGTGTTGATAAACATGCTTAAATAGGTGAAAAACTATAAGAAACAAGGCTAAAATCTTGCTTAAAAATGATGGCTGTATAAAACAGTAAAGAAACATGTCATGAACTGATAAAATGATGAAGTAGAATTAATATACAGTAAGCTATGGGTCTTGTACACATGTGAGAGTTGACCATGCAATGGAATCATTGTAATGAGTGAGATATGATCAAAACAAGTTTAGAGTACCAATCTGAGTTTACTGTTTTGGACGATTTTTGGAAAATACTTAGATGTTGATTCAACAGTAGCTATAGAAGAGTTAAATGGAGCACATACCATGTAGTTTATGTGATAAACATTTGAGCTTCTATCTCCATATAGAACTCTAGATATGGCAGTTTTGGTGAATATAAAAATAAAAATCAGATTTTGAGAATTAATGTTTATTATTATTATATAAGCACTCAAAATTATATTGTATAAAATGTAAAATAAAAACCCACTAACTTATGGATTTTATTTATATAAATATATAAAAGGTTAAATAAGTGTATAAATTATGAAAATGGTAGTGGAATAACACTTATAAGTAATAAAAACTATAAACTTGATTTTTACGACTTTTCGGCTATTATCGTAAAATTAACGTTTTTGTTAAATAAAACGTAGATGGTTGGACCCGTCTAATATGAACTTTATAAAACTCATATACTGATATATAAACATATATAACAAGTAAAAACTGATAAAACCCAAACTATATAACATACGGACATTAACGGGCTAAACTAAGCATATTGGACTAATAATTGGACTAAATAAGATAAACACTTATAAAAAGTACTTATTGGGCTTAACCCATTTGGGCCCAACATAGAAAGTATAGATACTGATAATATAAGTATAAAATGGATTAAAACAAGTTAAAGAACTTATAATAAGCTTATTGGACTTAAAACGTGTAAATAGGTAAAACTAGTAAACTAGTATAAAGGTTATCGACATATGACACTAAAATGAGTTAAGCGAGAATATGTAAACCCACTTGATCATCATATATATATATATATATAATCATCATATGTATACATAATTGTTATTTTTATAAAGTCATTGGACAAGAGTCTAAGACGAGTATTATTTGTCTAGGTTTCCGTGATTGAAGCACGTACCGTACGTCCGAATTGCCGATAACCCGTCTTCCCACATCAACGTGAGTTCATAGCCTCGCACTCTTTTAAATGTTTTTATGAAATGTTTTATAAACCCGCGAGGGAGATAACATGTTAGTTTTTATAAAATAGGACACCATTTGTCCCGATTGTTTGTTTATTGATTTGGACCCGAATGATTGTATGACCCGATTATATGACCCGATAAATGATTAAAGGACCCGATAGATGAAATAAAATGGATTATTAAAGTTAGGTTATGTCACTAAAAGTCCCATTAGCATGAATTTTGAACTACCGGGATTTGGTAGACGCTTATGCATATAATAGTACTATTTGGGGGACGATCACCCCAGTTCGCGCCTTGACGGTTGATCCCCGTCGTGCCACATTGATTGGTAAGCGAATTTATGTATGAGAAGATTTCCATAGCGTGACCTTTGTGACGACACGCTACTTTAGATGGGCAAATTGAGTATCGGGTTAGCTACCCGTTGTTTGGTTTAGTAAGGTAACAATGTCATGCGGCTTATAATAATGCAGTTAACAAAATACTACTAGACGCACCGAATTACGATGTATTGCCTGACTAGCAATACAGGGTCATACTATTGATATTATGTTCGTGTTTTGGTTTTCATAACCATATTCATATAACGGTTTTTATTTTCATACAACGTCATAAGACGTATTGTATGATGTTTTTACGACATTGGCTCGTATAATGATTTTTAAGGCAAACACCTATATTATGATTTTGATGAAGATTTGTATAAAATGACTTTGGCTATTTTATGGCCTATTAAAATGATTTGTACAAAATGATTTTCAGTAACAATTTTATACTGATATTATATTGATGGATTTTATTAAACTCTATGAATTCACTAGGCGTTATCGCTGACCTTTTCTTTTAACATGGTTTATCTCAGGTACTTGAAGGTAATTCTCGGGAAGACAACAAGAATTCATGGCCTGTACTTAAATATTAATTTCCATTCAAATGCTTTGTAAAACCTAAATAAATTACAATGACTTGGGACCTATGTAAATTTGATATTTATGAATGGAAATGCCTTATTATTAAACGACGCGATTTTTATGCGTTGTCTATGATGTGAGTAATGTGCTATCCCGTAACACCAGCTAGTCTTCCGCTGTATTGAGTTGTATAAATTTGGGGGTGTTACATTTAATTTCAAGTAAGTTTTCTTTTAATTCTTGTCAATCTTTAATTTTTCTTGTTAATCTCCTATCTACCTTTCTTTAATCTTTAATCTTTATGTTTATTGTTCATGTTCATGTTCTTATTTTGTTGATTTGATTAAAGTGGGTTTTGATTATTTTGATTAGTTTTGTTAGTTTGATTGTTTTGGATTGTTTGTTTATGATTAGTAGATGTTATTTTGTTAGTTTGATTTAATCTTTTGGTTGATTTGATTAGTATTTGTTTAGATTCGTCTTTTTCCTTTCTTGCGTGTTCTTCGCTGTTATCTGATTCCCAGGTAAAGTTCCGAACCAAGCTTACCAAAGATTCAGAGTGAAAGTTTATTCCTTGATTGTTCTGAATCAGTGAAGTTCCGAGCGAAGGTTTGAAGATTTGTTTCGAATAAAACAACTGTTCCGGATCAAGACAACTACCTTCGAATCGCCACTTGTTCATTCGGGACCTATTCCGAACCAGAAGAAGTTCTGAACCAAGGAGTTTTATTCGGAATAATTAATTATTCCGGATCAACACCTTCATTCGGAACATTCAAAGTTCCGAATCAAGCTTGTTCATTCGGAAGTATTCCGGATCAGTGGAAGAGGTGTTTCATTCGGAACATTCAAAAGTTCCGAATCAGTAAGTTCCGAATCAAGGCGTTTGTTTAGGAAGTTCCGAATCAGTAAAAGTTCCGAACGAAGGATTTATTCCGGATAAGTGACATATTCCGAATAGAGAATTTGTTCTGGATCAAAGATTTTGGTAAATATTCCGAGTGAAGGAGAATCATTCCGAACGAAGGTGACATTCCGGATGAGTGATTATTCCGAACGAAGGATTATTCCGAATGAGGTGTTTTCAGGTTCTTTTTAGTTTTTGTTTTTAATTTTTAATTTTCAAGCTTACTTTTCTCGCCTTTTTCTTAGTCGCACTTTAAGTTTAATTGCCTTAGATTTATTTTAGCCTTGCCTTATTTTATGTTTTAGTTGCGTTTTAAGTTTGCCTTAGATAGATTTAAGTTTGCGTTATTTACTTTTAATGCCTTTTAATTTATCGTCACGTTTTTAAATACTTGCCTTTTACTTTAATTTAGTGTTAGATTTAAGTTAACGTCATTTACATTTAAGTCTTTGCACTTTTAATATACTACAACGACACAACTATTTGTTCCACCAAAGAACGACTGAGTCGCATAGTTAACCAGGATCAATTCGATTAGACCACTATAACGAATTTTTTACATGTAAAATCACTTCATTAAAATGGCGCCGCTGCCGGCTCTTTTCGTAAAGATTAACGGTTTTCTTTGAGAGACACGTTGCTTTTTGGGATCCGTTCACTTGTGAGTGTTATTTTTCTTGCTTAAAAATTTCAAAAAACCATAAAAATTCAAAAATTGTAAAATCCATAAAAATTTAAAAATTTAAAAATCCAAAAAGATTTTATATTTATTTTGTATATATATTGTCTTTGCGTTTGGTATTGTTTTCTTTTGCCTTTTCAGGTGTATGCGTACTAGATCTTCTACTTATCAAGAGCCCGAGACTCAAGAAGATTTAAGTATGGCAGGTGTGAACAACAACAATAATCCACCGCACCTCAATAATAATAACAACAATGTTCTTCCACAGCCCGATCTTCGGACAATGGAGGAGCTTTGTCAACCTACCATGTTTGGACGAGGAGGACCGATTGCGCCGATGCAAATCACGGCTCCCGAGTTTTCGTTGAAGCACCACATGATTCAGCAAGTGCAAACAAATCCATACGCCGGAATGCTTGATGATGATGCTAACAAACACCTCGACAAGTTCATTACAGTCACTCAAAGCATGAAGTTGCCCGGTGCCACAATGGATGTTCTACGCCTTCAACTCTTTCCACATACTTTATCACATCACGCCGAGAAATGGTTTGATCGTCTCCCGAAGAATTCAATTCATACTTGGGATGACATGACTCAACGCTTTTTGTCGCGCTACTTTTCACCATCCATGGTCACGAGCCTTCGCAATCAAATCAGCGGTTTCATGCAAGAACCCGATGAATATCTTTTTGATGCTTGGGAAAGATATAATGTTTTGATTTATCGTTGTCCAAACCACAACATGCTCCCTGTGACCTTAATAGATACTTTCTACAACGATTTGACTTTTCGAGATCGTGATACGATTAATGCAGCCGCCGGTGGCACATTTATGAAAAGGAGACCCGAGGAGTGTAGAGAGCTTATTGAAAACATGACTACTCACCACAAAAACTGGGGTTCCTCCACTTCTTCAAGGAACAACCCGAGAGTCAATGTTTCTTCTACTTCAGCAAGCCCCGACATGACCGAATTCACCCGCATGATGACTGAAATGAACAAAAATATCTTGCTTCTCGCTACAAACCAACAACAAGTTAAAGCGGTAGCACCTTCTTGTGAAACATGCGGCGGTCCACACTCATACACTAATTGTCCTTCTACTCAAGGAAATTCGGAAAACGTGTATGCAGCTTACGGTAATTATTCACCGGAAAATTACCAAGCTCGAGCTCAAGGGGATAGAAATTTGCTGAGTTACCGATCAAACAACTACCTTTCACCCGGTTTTTCTCCTCAAAACCAAAACCCCAACAACAATTACACTAGAAGAAACCAAATCCTACCTCGAGCTTCTAATCCTTATCACCCACCCACTCAACAAAACCCACCCATTAATCAAGATGTTGAAGCCATAATGAGAACCCAGGGTGAGCAAATCAAGAATCTACAGAGCCAAGTGATCAATCTGAAAGGGGATATCACCAAGCAAGGGAATGACATTAGATCCGAGCTTCGAGATAATATCCAATCCTCCTTCAGCAATCAAACGAATGATATAAAGAATATATTGGCTAGTTTCTTGCCCACAACTCAACCTTCTACTTCGAGTTCTCTACCTTCAAACACCGTCACCAATCCGCGAGCGAATGTGAGTGCTATTACTACCCGTAGTGGAGTTACCATAGTAGGACCACCTATCCCACCCCCATCATCTCCACCTCCCCCACCACCATTTATCCCTACTCCTCCTACACCTAGTATTAGTGTGACAAATCTAACATTTTCAGGTAGTTAAATATTTTCTCGTATAATATTTTGAAACTTATTTTTGTGTTGGTTGACGAACTCACAATTTACGGATTTAAATTTGGGCTTACGTGCATAATTTGGCGTCTTTTACGACTAAACCGGAAACCTTAGGATTACGTATTTACGTTTTTGAACTCCGTTTTTGATGAGACAATTTTTATTGGATTCGTTTTGTGACGGTGATTCATAATTTATAAAAACGTTTTTCGTAAAACGACCCGAGGGCACGCAAATCGAGAAAACTAGAATCGAGAAATACCCGTAAACTAGTGAGATGGGACAAAACACTTTGCCCCACCCCACTAGCATGATATGGACGGCAACATGACACCACCACACATATGTGGCATCAAGTCTTAGCTAGCTTACAACATGTGTAAGCATATGCTTACACATTAAGCTAACTTTACGACTTTACCACAAAACTAGCAAGTTGTTTCATTCCTCTCATTTCCTACATGCAAACCACTCTAAAATCCTCTCAACTTTCCCTTTGTGCCGTCCCAAATAAGCCAACAAACACCATCATTGATCTTTTCTAGCCATAAACCACATGTTTACTAGTCCTATTAAGGTGTTCTCTTGAAGCCTTGATCATTTGGTGGCCATATTAACAACTTTGGAGGTGATTTGCTTGTGTCCTAGGGCTGATTTTCCAACCTATGTTCTTGATATTTGATGGTCTTGGAGATACTTGTTGTGTTCATCAAGTTCTTGCCTTCCTAAAATAAGAAATCCACTTGGATTGGTAAAGAAGATCATCCTCTACATTTTTCTCTTATTATTTTGTAAAGAACAAATGTATTTTCTTTCATTTTGTATATGTATATGATGTATATATGATGATAAAAATGTTGTGTGGGGATCAAGTGTTGATAAATATGCTTAAAAATGATGATAACCATAAGAAATGAAGCTAAAATCTTGACTATTTAGTTGGCTGTATAAAAACAGTAGATAACTAAAAGATGAACTGATAAAATTGCATGGTTTGATCTATTTACAGTAAGTAGATGATGTTATACACATGTGAGAGTTGGCCATGCAATGGAATCAAAATAATGAGTGAGATATGATCAAAACAAGTTAGGTGGTATAATCTGAATAAGCAGTTTTGTAGGGACTGTTAAGGCAAGTTAAACTCACAATGGGCAGTAGCTATAACTAAGTTATATGTAGAACATATTATGAAGAACTTGTCATCCAAAAATGAGCTTCTAAGTCATTATAGAACTCTAGATATGGTAAAAATGGTGAATATGAAGTTAAAAATCAGATTTTGGAAATAATGTTTATTATTATTATATAAGCACTCACATTATAATGTATAAAATGTAAAAATATAAACCCACTAACTTATAAAACTTATTTATATAAATGTATAAAAGGTTAATTAAATGGGTAAATTAGATAAATGGTGGTAAAAATAATATTTATAAGTAATAAAAACTATAAACTTGATTTTTACGACTTTTTCGGCTATTGCCGTAAAATTAACGTTTTTCGCCAAATAAAACTTAGACGACCTGTAACACCCCCACAAATGCTATGCGCAGCGGAACTACAACATTGGGTGCTACACAGTATTCATTGCACACAAGATATATCAAACGACGCTAAAAAGACGCCAACTTAAAACTTGAATTAAAAATTGTTAGATGATACATGTCCACGGTTTTTCCAACCCCAATTGGTACAACAGAGTTTAGCGTTTTCGGTCCCCATGAATCTCAACCCAAGAATTTCAGTTTCACAACAACATTACATTAAAATTTAAAAATGTTTAAGTAGAAAAGGGAGGAAAAACAAGCAGACTCCAAGCCATACACACAACATCCATCCCATGCATGCTCCATTCTACACTTCAGTGGTTACCTGAAACACATGCCAAAATTTGGTCAACGAAAACGTTGAGTGGAATTCATAGGTTTTACAATTCATTTGAACGTATATAAAATAAAAACCATTCGTGATCATTCATAGACTTGTCGATCAAACAATCTATATTCAGGATACTGACAATTGTGTTTAAGCTCATGACACTAATCCGTTAACTCAATCACCCGCGTAATAATTACCGGCGTGATTCAGATGAAACCAGTGCCCCTTCTAAAGGCATCAGTTGCAATTATACCTTATCTCTCATACAAGATAATCTACCGCAGAACTTACTCAACGTACAGCTTCTCGGCTAGCATTGGGTCGTTAGCCCCGTAGTACTACAAATTGTATAAGCGGCTATTTCCCCCTACTCGAGGGCAGGACAATAGTTAATAGTTCATGAATTTAGGGACTTTTGCAACTTGGTACTCAACACAATTTATATGGCAACATTCGGGTCTAACAATCATTCATGATATACGTTCCTTTTAAAAACTAGCATGCATTTCCCTCGCGGGTAAAACAATTTGAAATAAATATAAGCGAGGCTATAAATTCACACCTTATATATTAAGTAGTCGGTAGTTCGTGAGATGATCACTGACGACGATACGGATGCCCGGGTAAATCAACACCTATCAACAAATAACGCGTAATGAGTAATCTCATTTTAAATACCTTACGGTACTGTATAAAATACATAGATACTAGTCACTTAGGACAATTATAACTCACGCCAAAACAAAACAACAAGCATCACTCATTTTTACACCCTTTGTTCTTATTATTTACGTTATCCATTTTTACTCATTTTCGCCGGTACTTACCGAAAGTACGGGCTGTTTTACCATATTTAACCATTCTTATAAAATTTGACAAAATTCTCAAAAATCCTATAAGACCTGTAGATAACACATTTTTAATCCCAATAAAAGTTTTTACTTCTACGACCCGTTACTCGACGCTTTTCCAAAACTACATTTTCCGGGCTGAAATTGTACTTCGACCAACTTGGACTTCTTTGACCTATTTGAAATGTACCTTTGACTTCTTTGACTCCTAAGTCAACTTATAGACTCAATTACACAGGTTTGTGACCAAAATTTGACCCTTGACCATTTACCAATTCATACTTGTGGTCCTCGGGATTTGACTAAAACTATACATAAATTCGGATTATGAAAGTTCTCGTCTCCCGGTACTCGATCTTTAAAACCTCATAACTTTTAGCTCGTTTTGAGTCACGGGCTCTACCTTATACCAAATTAAAGCTAAGAAGACTCTCTATAACTACATTTAGTTATCTAGACCTGTAGGAAAAATAATTTTTATGAAATGGCCTTAAACGTTCTGCCTAAATTTTGACCATACCAAAATCATGCTTAAACTCGATTCCAAACCTATCAACCACTACTAGGCTTCATCCTAAGCATTCCCAAACATATCCAAACACAAATTTCAGTCCTAACCCTTATTGATCAATCAACCTCATAATCCTAACATCTAAAAACAAACATGCAACCACATGTACCAATCTAAAACATCACTAAACATAATGCTAAACACAAAGATAATACTCAAAATCATCAACCACCATGGCTCTCCAAACACCCCCTTGTGCCGTGGGGTTTGGGGTGACCAAATCACCACAACCAAATTAATTTTGGTGGGTTTTATTGGTGATTATACTCACACTATACATGAATTTAACATGCATCCATACAATCAACCTCAAAAACGGATTTGAATGATTCTTGAAAATTTTTGGAAAATTTTTGTTAATGCATGTTTAATTAAACCATGGATTAACACTCACCAATGGATTCTAAGAGGTGGTCTTAAGTTAGATTTTGTTAAAACTCAAAAAAAAATGGTGGATTATGGTGGTGTTTGGTGTTTAGCCGTCGGCTAGAGGGAGAGAAAGAGAGTGTGTTTGATTTGTTTTTGTTAAATGTGTTTGTGTGTTTGTGTTAGTGCCTTTTTGTGGAATTGGGAGGGACCAAAATGCAATTAAAGGTTTCTTTTGGCCTTAAGTTAAAAACGTCCTTAAAACTTTGCGGGATTGACTCACTAGTCAATTTAGAAAATTTTACGGGAGTCGGAAATCATCCCGAACACTCTAAAATATTTTTGGGATACTTTAAATGTACTCGGAAGGCTATAAAACTCACCCGACTCAACTTAACACGAACCGTAAGTAAAATTCTCGAAAAATTACATTATCGATAAATCGTCAATAATTATAGAAATTTGGGCATCCATCGGGATCGTAATCGTCATCGTCCTTCTTGAATCGTCAATCGTAAAAATTATAACCTCGAACATCGGCTTTAACCAAAATACTTATAAATATAGAAATTAAAATTTATTAAAAATTTCAAAAATTAGCGTAATTTAGGGTAACGTTAATGACCTCGGTTCTAGGGTGTCACACGACCAAACCCGTCTAATGTAAAGTTTATAAAAGTTGTATACTGATGAATATAAACGATATGATACGACGCTATTAACGATGAATATATTACCTATCATGGTAATATAGAGACTGCGGTCTCATGGACGGTTTCAGATGTATGCTTGATTTATATATTGCCTGACTAGCAATATGTGGACTTACTTCCGATATTATACTTGTGTTCTGATTTTAAATGAATGTAAATGATTGTTTTATATAACGGTTTTCATTAAACTCTATGAATTCACTCGGCATTCGCTGATATGATTTTTGCATGTTTTCTATCTCAGGTGCTTGAAGGTAATCCGGATGGAGATCGACTCTGATGGCCCACACTTAATATTAAAAATGTTCATTCGATCTGTGTTTTGTAAACTTAATGACCTGTATAATTTGGGACCTGTTGTACACTTTTGAAACTTTTTATCGAATGAAAGTTTGTTAAACCTTGTACAACCATTTTTATGTGTTGTCTATGATTAGAGTTATTGTGCTATCCCGTAACACTCTGAAAGACCCTTCCGCTGTACCGATACAAAAAATGAGAGTGTTACAGTTTGGTACCAGAGCTCTCGTTATAGAGAACAAAGGATTTTAAAAACCAAGGTTTTGAACAAAACTTTTCAAAATCTTTTGACAATGAACATTTGAGAAAATATTTGAAAAATCTTTTGACTATAACGGTGCCAGAGATCTCCGACGTTACCAACAAGCCCTATTGAGAAGATATATATTTTGAAATATATAATTTAATTTATATATATGTATATATCGTGATTTCATTATGTAATTGTTTAACTAGTATGTTATCCTAATACGAGATAAATATATATAAATGCAGATTGTCATGGCTGACCCTAATATTCCTGTAGAAAACCATGCTATTCCCGAACCTAATATAGAAGATGATCCTTATTTAGACTTAGTAGATTTTGATATTGATGATGAGGAGGAACCATTTGAGGATCCCGAGCCCGAGTTAGGACTAGGAGATCAGATTGCCCCTCAGGTTGACTTAGTAGAGAATGAGATTGAGAATGTGGGTAATGAGAATGTGGATATTGAGAATGTGGGTAATGAGAATGTGGAGATTGAGAATGTGGATATTGAGGACGTGGATATTGAGAATGCTGATATTGAGAACGATGATGAGATTGGGATAGATGATTTAGATGACGAGATTGACGACGAGGATGTCGAGGAGGATGTAGGTATAGATATTGAGGTTGATGACGATGAGGAAGCTGAGCTTATTTATCCGTATGATGTTCCAGAGGGCGAGCCTTTGCCCCCACCAGTTTGTTTGTCTGATTCTGAGGATGAGTTACCTAGGGATGAAATGTCTGGATCGTCTGAATCTGATTCTGAATCAGAGGAGGATGAGGATGACGATGCACCTGACGGTACTGATGGTATTGCTACTCGTAGACGTGAGATAGGAGAGTCGTCTAGTACTCGAGAGGCTACTCATATTGATGGTCTTGCACCATGGGCCTTGAGACGTGATCTAGATGCTTCCCGTGTTAAGAGTTGTGTGACAGAGGTTGGATTAGGTGTTGTTCAGACTCAGGTTGCTTATTTGGAGTCGAAGACAAAGGTTGGCGAGAAAGAGCGAGAATTGCTTAGTTTGGATTTGAGTGATGTAGAGCGTGGGTTGAATGAGGCTTTTAGGAGGTTATCGGTGTTGGAAAGTGGTGAGTATGCTGCCATGAAGAGAAAGGTGAATTCTATGGAGATTCAGTTAAGTGTGGCTCGTGCGATGCGTGAGAAAGCTGAAAAGGAGTTGAATATATCTGTGGGTTGGAACAGTAGATTTTATGCCGACATGGTTGAAAGAGGAGTAATCCGTAAGCGCCCAGCTGAAGATGTGTCTAGTGATCGTCCGGCGAAGATCCAGAAGACGATGGATGATGGACCATCTGGCGGTTCTCAGTAGACCAGTCTGTATTTAGTAGTGACCTTTATATCTTTTGTGCTTTTGTAGCTTTGATTGAACCGACTTGTTAGTAGTAGACTTGGCACGAATTTTGAGTATATATAGTGTTAGAACTATGATATGGATGTACTAAGACAATACTTTTGTTTCAGATCGAATGAAATATGTATCTTGTCTTGAATTCCATATTGTGCCTTATTTGTATCTTGATTATGAATTCGATCCATATTATATGAATCCTTGGTTGGATGAATGCTTAATACTTTGAAGTTGTGGAATTATAGAACTATGCCGCCCAAGAAGGCTGTGACTGAGGATAATGTACGTAGGATTATTACGGAGCAAGTTACCGCATCTATGACTGAATTTATGGCAAATGCTAGAAATGAAGCTGGCGGTAGTGGAGTTGGCGGTAGTGGAGCTGGCGGTAGTGGAGCTGGCGGTAGTGGAGCTGGCGGTAGTGGAATTGGTGGTACTAATGTGAATGTGAATGCTAATAATGTGAATGCTAATGCTGGAGGAAATGTAGGAGGACTTGGAACGAATGCACCTGAAATTGGTGGCTGTACTTATGTGACGTTCATGAAGTGTGAACCTCTACCTTTTAATGGAACTGAAGGTGCTGTATGATTAAGCCAGTGGATTGAGAAGATTGAATCGGTGTTTAGGATTAGTAAGTGTAAGGAGGAAGATAAAGTGACTTTTGCTATGGCTACTCTTAAAGGTCGTGCGTTGACTTGGTGGAACGGGAGAATTGCTTTCATGGGTCTTGATGCTGCTAATGCTACTCCTTGGGCTGAAGTCAAGAAGTGGATGACTTTGGAGTTTTGTCCTCGTAGTGTGATCATTAGGTTAGAACAAGAGTTGATTCATTTGAGAATGAAAGGTGTGGACATTGATAGTTACACGAACCGATTCCATGAGTTGGCCTTGCTATGTCCTCGATTGGTTGAACCCGAAGAGATCCGAATTGAGCAATATGTGAAAGGGTTGACCAAGAATATCCGGGGGGACGTGACATCATCAAAACCACTGACCATTGATGATGTTGTTCGAATGGCTTACCAACTCATTGGACAGATAATTCAGGATAAGGAAGATGAAGCCCGTGTTGGTGAGAAAAGAAAGGGAGACGGTGAGCGTGTAGATAGAGGTGATAATAGGAAGAATTTCAATCGTCGTCAGAACCAGAGAAAGGGGAATGCAAATGCTCTTACCAACAATGCACCGCGCAACGATGATAGATGTCCTAAGTGTGGCAACAAGAGGCATGCTGGCGACTGCTGGAAGTGCCAAAATTGCGGAAAGCTTGGAAACAAGGTTGAAAGGTGTAAGAAGGGAACCATTTGCTTCAACTGTAATGAAGAAGGTCATAGGAAATCGGAATGCCCCAAGTTGAAAGCGATTGTACCTGGAAGAAACCCCCAGGGTGGTATCTACCAACTTGGAACAATTGAGGTGAAGAAAGAGGATCCGAATGTCGTTACCGGTACGTTTTTACTCAACAATCATTATGTTGTTGCTTTATTCGATTCGGGTGCCGATAGGAGCTTTGTATCCACTAAATTTAGTGCCCTTATTGATATTGAACCTGTTGAGATAAGTACCAGTTACGAGGTGGAATTGGCTGATGGTAAATTAGTGAAAACTAATAAGCTATTAGAAGGATGCTCTCTAAATCTCTTGAACCATTCATTTCCGATTGATTTGATGTTGATAGAATTAGGTAGTTTTGATATTATTATTGGTATGGATTGGTTGTCGTTGAATAATGCTACTATTTTATGTGGAGAGAAGAAGGTTAAGATTCCTCTTAGGAATAGGACGTTAGTAATTGATGGTAGTCGAGGTGAATCCCGTTTGAAAATCGTTTCATGTATTAAAGTCCAAAAGTACATCAGGAACGGTTGTGAGTTATTTTTAGCTCAAGTGACCGGGAATGAGTCTAGGGAGAAACGATTGGAAGATGTACCTATTATTTGTGAATTTCCTGAGGTATTTCCTAAAGATTTACCCGGACTTCCACCGATAAGGCAAGTAGAGTTTCGAATCGATTTAATTCCTGGTGCTGCACCGGTGGCACGTGCGCCTTACCGATTAGCCCCTTCTAAATTAAAGGAGTTATCTGAGCAACTTAAGGAGTTGTCTGATAAAGGTTTTATTCGACCGAGCTCGTCGCCTTGGGGAGCTCCAGTCTTGTTAGTTAAGAAGAAGGATGGATCTTTTTGTATGTGCATTGATTATAGGGAACTGAATAAGTTGACAATTAAAATCGATATCCTTTACCTAGGATTGATGATTTGTTTGATCAACTGCAAGGATCTAGTGTGTATTCTAAGATAGATTTGCGGTCAGGATATCACCAACTTCGCGTCCGTGAAGAAGATATTGCTATAACTGCATTTAGAACTCGTTATGGACACTATGAATTTCAAGTAATGCCATTTGGGTTAACTAACGCACCTGCGGTTTTCATGGATTTAATGAATCGAGTGTGCAAGCCCTACTTGGATAAATTTGTGATTGTGTTTATTGACGATATTCTAATCTATTCTAAGAATGAAGATGAGCATAGAGAACATTTGAGGATTGTTTTGAAGTTGTTGAAGGATGAAAGGTTGCATGCTAAGTTTTCGAAGTGTGATTTCTGGTTAGATTCTGTGCAATTTCTTGGTCATGTGATTAACAGAGATGGAATTCATGTTGATCCTGCAAAGGTTGAAGCTATTAAGAATTGGTCTACACCAACAACGCCAACGGAAGTGCGACAATTCTTAGGATTAGCTGGCTATTATAGACGATTCATTAAAGAATTTTCTTTGATTGCTAAACCCTTGACTAAGCTTACTCAGAAGAATAAACCTTTCGTTTGGGGAAGTGATGAAGATGGAGCATTTCAGATATTGAAGCAAAAATTATGTAGTGCGCCAATCTTATCATTACCCGACGGGAGTGAAGATTTTGTAGTGTATTGTGATGCATCTCTTAGAGGTTATGGAGTTGTTTTGATGCAGAGAGAGAAAGTGATAGCTTATGCTTCTAGGCAATTAAGGAAGAATGAGGAGAATTATGCTACTCATGATCTTGAGCTAGGAGCGGTGGTCTTTGCTCTTAGGTTATGGAGACATTATCTGTATGACACCAAGTGTACGGTATTCACCGATCACAAAATCCTACAGTATATTCTCGACCAGAAGGAATTGAATATGAGGCAAAGAAGATGGATAGAGTTGTTAAGTGATTATGATTGTGATATAAAATATCACCCAGGAAAAGCCAATGTTGTTGCTGATGCGTTAAGTAGGAAAGATAGAGAGCCTATCAGGGTGCGTTCTCTAGTCTTGACCGTGCACAATAACTTGCCTGAGCAAATTAGAAATGCGCAAATAGAAGCTTGTAAGAAGGAGAATTTTGTTAATGAAGGGTTCCGAGGAGAAGGAGATCCTTTAGAGGTAAGAGCTGATGGAGTGAAATGTTTAAGAGGTCGTATGTGGATACCTAAGTTTGGAGGATTAAGAGACTTGATTATGTTAGAATCCCATAAATCTAAGTATTCCATTCATCCGGGATCTGATAAGATGTACCATGATTTGAAGAAGTTGTACTGGTGGCCGAATATGAAAGCTGACATAGCTATGTATGTTCTTCAATGCTTGACTTGTGCTAGAGTTAAAGCCGAACATCAAAAGCCATCAGGACTACTTCAACAACCAAAGATTCCTGAATGGAAGTGGGAGCGAATTATGATGGACTTTATCACCAAGCTTCCTAGAACATCATCTGGAAACAATTCGATTTGGGTTATCGTCGATAGACTGACCAAATCAGCACACTTCATTCCGGTTAAGGAGCAGTTCTCACTGGAGAAGCTGACTCGAATATACCTTGATAATGTTGTATGCAAGCATGGAGTGCCTGTATCGATCATTTCAGATCGAGATCCTAGATTCGCATCGAATTTTTGGAAATCTCTCCAAAGATCTTTGGGAACGAATCTCGATATGAGCACTGCTTATCACCCCCAGACTGATGGGCAGAGTGAAAGGACGATACAAACACTGGAAGATATGTTGAGAGCTTGTGTGTTAGACTTTGGTAAGAATTGGGATAAACATTTGTCGTTAGCAGAGTTTTCGTATTACAATAGTTACCATTCTAGTATTAAGGCTGCACCGTTTGAAGCTTTGTATGGTAGGAAGTGTAGATCTCCTGTATGTTGGAGTGAAGTTGGGGATACCCAGCTCACGGGACCGGAATTGATCCAGGAGACTACGGAGATGATAGTTCAGATTCAGAAGAGGTTGTTGACTGCCCGAAGTAGACAGAAAAGTTACGCGGATGTGCGGCGGAAGCCAATGGAGTTTGAAGTGGGTGACCGAGTAATGTTGAAGGTATCGCCATGGAAAGGCGTTATAAGATTTGGAAAACGAGGAAAATTGAATCCCCGTTATATTGGACCCTTTAAGATTTTATCTAGAGTAGGTCCGGTGGCTTACAAACTAGAGTTACCCCCAGAACTTCATGGTGTTCACAACACATTCCATGTATCTAATCTGAAGAAATGTCTAGCAGTGAGTGATGAGAAAAATCCGTTAGGTAAGGTTCGAATAGATGGGAAGTTGCATTTTATCGAAGAGCCCATAGAAGTTATGGACCGTGAGGTAAAGCAACTGAAACAAAGTCGGATACCTATTGTCAAGATCTGATGGAATTCAAAGCATGGACCGGAGTATACTTGGAAACGAGAGGATGAAATGTGGAAGAAATATCCGCACCTCTTCGATTTCAATAAGAAACGGACATCCAAATGAAATGGATCACGAGGACGTTGATCCCTTTTAGGAGGAAAAGCTGTGACAAATCTAACATTTTCAGGTAGTGAAATATTTTCTCGTATAATATTTTGAAACTTATTTTTGTGTTGGTTGACGAACTCACAATTTACGGATTTAAATTTGGGCTTACGTGCATAATTTGGCGTCTTTTACGACTAAACCGGAAACCTTAGGATTACGTATTTATGTTTTTGAACTTCGTTTTTGATGAGACAATTTTTATTGGATTCGTCTTGTAACGGTGATTCATAATTTATAAAAACGTTTTTCGTAAAACGACCCGAGGGCACGCAAATCGAGAAAACTAGAATCGAGAAATACCCGTAAACTAGTGACATGGGACAAAACACTTTGCCCCACCCCACTAGCATGATATGGACGACAACATGACACCACCACACATATGTGGCATCAAGTCTTAGCTAGCTTACAACATGTGTAAGCATATGCTTACACATTAAGCTAACTTTACCACTTTACCACAAAACTAGCAAGTTGTTTCATTCCTCTCATTTCCTACATGCAAACCACTCTAAAATCCTCTCAACTTTCCCTTTGTGCCGTCCCAAATAAGCCAACAAACACCATCATTGATCTTTTCTAGCCATAAACCACATGTTTACTAGTCCTATTAAGGTGTTCTCTTGAAGCCTTGATCATTTGGTGGCCATATTAACAACTTTGGAGGTGATTTGCTTGTGTCCTAGGGCTGATTTTCCAACCTATGTTCTTGATATTTGATGGTCTTGGAGATACTTGTTGTGTTCATCAAGTTCTTGCCTTCCTAAAACAAGAAATCCACTTGGATTGGTAAAGAAGATCATCCTCTACATTTTTCTCTTATTATTTTGTAAAGAACAAATGTATTTTCTTTCATTTTGTATATGTATATGATGTATATATGATGATAAAAATGTTGTGTGGGGATCAAGTGTTGATAAATATGCTTAAAAATGATGATAACCATAAGAAATGAAGCTAAAATCTTGACTATTTAGTTGGCTGTATAAAAACAGTAGATAACTAAAAGATGAACTGATAAAATTGCATGGTTTGATCTATTTACAGTAAGTAGATGATGTTATACACATGTGAGAGTTGGCCATGGAATGGAATCAAAATAATGAGTGAGATATGATCAAAACAAGTTTGGTGGTATAATCTGAATAAGCAGTTTTGTAGGGACTGTTAAGGCAAGTTAAACTCAAAATGGGCAGTATCTATAACTAAGTTATATGTATCACATATTATGAAGAACTTGTCATCCAAAAATGAGCTTCTAAGTCATTATAGAACTCTAGATATGGTAAAAATGGTGAATATGAAGTTAAAAATCAGATTTTGGAAATAATGTTTATTATTATTATATAAGCACTCACATTATAATGTATAAAATGTAAAAATATAAACCCACTAACTTATAAAACTTATTTATATAAATGTATAAAAGGTTAATTAAATGGGTAAATTAGATAAATGGTGGTAAAAATAATATTTATAAGTAATAAAAACTATAAACTTGATTTTTACGACTTTTTCGGCTATTGCCGTAAAATTAACGTTTTTCGCCAAATAAAACTTAGACGACCAAACCCGTCTAATGTAAAGTTTATAAAAGTTGTATACTGATGTATAAGTAACTAATACAAGTAAAAACCGATAAAACCTGAACTATAAGAATTACGGACATTTACGAGCTAACTAAACACATTGGACTAATAATTGGACTTAATAAGATAAATACTTGTAAAAAGAGCTTATTGGGCTTAACCCATTTGGGCCCAACATGAAAAGTATATATACTGATAATATAGGTATAAAATGGGTAAAAACAAGTAAAAGAACTTATAAAAGAATTAATAGACTTAAAATAGGTAAAATCGATAAAACTAGTGAACTAGTAAGACGTTACCAAAACGTAAACACTAAAATGAGTAAACGAGGATTTATAAACCCACTTGATCATCATCATATGTACAAAATCATCATATGTATATTTTTATTTTGATAAAAGTCATTGGACCGAGTCTAAGACCGATTATTATTTATATAGGTTTCCGTGACCGAAGCACGCCCGTAGCCGATAATCCGCCTTTCATTAACAACGTGAGTTCATAGCCTCGCACTCTTTTAAATGTTTTATAAAATGATTTGTAAACCCGCGAGGGAGATAACATGCTAGATTTTTATAAAAATAGAACACAAGTAGTCCCGATTGTATGCTAAATGATATGGACCCGAATGATGCTATGACCCTATATTCGAGACTAAAAGGATTATTAGTAGTTAGGTTATGTCACTTAAAGTCCCATTAGCATGAATTGTGAACTACCGGGATTTGGTAGACGCTTATGCATTTGATAGTACTATTTGGGGACGATCACCCCAGTTCGCGCCTTGACGGTTGATCCCCGTCGTACCACATTGATTGGTAAGCGAATTTATGTATGAGAAGATTCCATAGCGTGATTTTTGTGACGACACGCTAACTTAGATGGGCAAATTGTTTGTCGGGTTCGCGGCCCGCTGTTTTCACAGTAAGGTAACAATGTCATGCGGCTAATAATAATCCTACAACCTATACAATGTATGCTATAAAACATAAATAATAAACGATATGATACGACGCTATTAACGATGAATATATTACCTATCATGGTAATATAGAGACTGCGGTCTCATGGACGGTTTCAGATGTATGCTTGATTTATATATTGCCTGACTAGCAATATGTGGACTTACTTCCGATATTATACTTGTGTTCTGATTTTAAATGAATGTAAATGATTGTTTTATATAACGGTTTTCATTAAACTCTATGAATTCACTCGGCATTCGCTGATATGATTTTTGCATGTTTTCTATCTCAGGTGCTTGAAGGTAATCTGGATGGAGATCGACTCTGATGGCCCACAGTTAATATTAAAAATGTTCATTCGATCTGTGTTTTGTAAACTTAATGACTTGTATAATTTGGGACCTGTTGTACACTTTTGAAACTTTTTATCGAATGAATGTTTGTTAAACCTTGTACAACCATTTTTATGTGTTGTCTATGATTGGAGTTATTGTACTATCCCGTAACACTCTAAAAGACCCTTCCGCTGTACCGATACGAAAAATGAGAGTGTTACAATTAGTAAACCATTACCGTCTCCGCCTCGTCATGACGATGTTCCCTAGAAGAACCCTTCAACATCTCAACCTTTACCTGTTACACCTACACCTTCCCCACCCAACCCCAACATCCCATATCCCTCTCGTTTAGGCAAGACCAAAATGCTAACCAAGGATGACTCTCAAGTGTCGAATTATTTGAAGATGATCTCTCAAATGAATTTCAACATTAGCCTTGTTGAAGCATTTGTCCACATGCCGAAATTTGTCAAAGCATTCAAGGAATTGCTTAACAAGAAGAAGAAGTTGATTGAGCTCGCCAACACACGCTTAAATGAAAACTGTTCTGCAGTTATTCTTAAATAACTTCCGAAAAAACTTGGAGATCCCGGTCGTTTTGTGTTGCCTTGCATTTTCAACAAAACTGAAGAATTTACTGCCCTTGCTGATCTCGGGGCCAGTATTAATCTTATGCCTTTGAGTGTTTGGAAAACACTATCATTACCCGATCTTACTCCAACAAAGATGACTCTTGAACTTGCAAATCGCACTCTCGCTTACCCCGTTGGTATTGCCGAAGACGTGTTCATTAAAGTTGGCACATTTACTTTCCCGGTCGACTTTGTGGTTGTTGATTATGAAATGGACCCTCGTATTCCTTTAATACTTGGTCGGCCATTCTTGAGAACCGGAAGAGCTTTAGTTGATGTTTTCGAAGGTGAGCTCATCTTAAGAGTCGGGGATGATGCACAAGTTTTCAAAATGGGGAAGCTTACAAGCAAATCCTATGGACGAGAACCTGCGAATATGATTAATGTGCTCGATGATTTTGTCATCTACAACAATCCTCTATTCGAGTCTTGCATTGATAATCCACTTTTTCAAGATGATGTGAATGATTCTCTATCCAATTTGGAACCTTCACCCATATATGATTCTCCACCGATCTTTGATGCTTATGATGATGATTCTAGCTCAGATACGGATGATTATGATGACTTTGCTTCCGAGTATCCCGACATGCCCATTTATGATGATTTTGATGAGGCCGTACTTTTTCGAGTGATTCTTCTCATGATGAAGATCCTCCGCCATCACTAAATCCTACTTTGGATGATTACTCTTTTGAGGAAGACTTCTCTACTTTTCTCAATACTTACTTCCCTCATGAGAGTGATGCTCCTCCTTTAGACTTTGATGATTATCGTCTTGATCCTACTTTGGATTTGAAGAAAATTCTTTCAAAGGAGAAGCAACCGGTCGACACCAATATCTGCAGCACGTATGAGTTAACACCTCTTTGTCCACCTTCTGAGGACGAGGTTGTGCATTTTCTTCGCGGATCATCTTCACATTCTGCTGAGCCTGAGTGCTATTTTCCCTTAAAGGAAAAGGTGTTCGACCTCGGTATCGATATTCTTCAGCCATCTCAGTATCCGTCTGATGAAATAAAAGGAAATATCTTTGGAACTTATGGAAATATGCTTGCACCACTTCACCCTTGCTTCCACCGTGCTCCATCTTTGCTTAAGGGAACCTTGCCTATCCTTCTTTGGCTTGCCTTGTTCGCCTTAAGCTTGTGCTATTTGATGGACGAAAACTATGTCTTTGATCCCGGTGGATATATTTCATGCTTCTTCGTTTGCTAATCAAGGTCGAGTCAGGCTCACGACTCAGTAAACAAAAATCAAGCGCTTCTTGGGAGGCAACCCATGTATCTATCTTTTAGCTTTCTTTATCCTAAGTGTAGGGGAGACCCGTTGGTGTTTGCTATTTCCTTTCTTCTACTAATTCAGGGATTCGAGCGCTCAATGATCCACTCTTGATGATTTTTGACGACCCGTGATTCCGTGTTCCCATTTTTCCCGGTTCTATCCTAAACTCTCTTCGATTCACTATTTTATATTTCTCAATATTAAAATAGGAATCTCTTTAGTTGCCTTTTCCTTAGCAACATTTAAACAACGTGCACAATGTCCTAAGTGTAGGGGAGTTTACTCCCACATGCTTAAACATTGAGGACAATGTTTATATTAAGTGTAGGGGGACTTCTATCGAAGTTAAGTGGCTCTTTCCTTGTTTTTGTCCTCATTTTAACCGGAAAATCAATTTTTCGACATTTTTCAAAATTTTTGATCTATTTTGGCCATTAGTTTTTCCCTTTGTATAGTTATTTTCTTTCCTTATTAGAATAAATTTTGAATAAAGTGGTTTTAAATTTTCAAACGTTGTGAATCTTTTGACTCAACCCGAGTTTACTTATCTAAGTTTACTCTAGCTAGTATCCTTAACGTGTTTAAGTCAAGTTTTACTAGGCTTTTATATAGGGAGCTATAAAACGTGAAAGTCTTAACTCGCACGGATTAAGAACAAGAACTTTTCCCGAGCTCCTATAATTGATCCTAGAGAGTCGTTTATCAAGGGAACTTTAAAATGCGATTTCTAAACTTGAAAAAGTCTAAGAGTTTGCAAGATCCTATAGATGACTTGAAAACCCAAAACTTTGATTTAATAGGCTAAGCATCCACGAGTCTCATTACTTGAGATTTTAAACTGTGGAGAACGAGAGATAATAGAGCCAATTATAAGTTTGGTATTCTTTGTGAATTTATGTCAGTTAATTATAAGCCTATTCTCCCATCGCTTGCTAATAAATTTATCTGCAATAAATAAGGTTGTACGATTTGAAAAGTTACTTAGCTTCTAGCCCAAGATCGTTTAAAAGTTGCTCGGTATGGATTAGAGTTCATAGCCAAGGCATAACTTATTGAAGCGGGATGCGAAGATTGGCGAGTCCGAAAAGGCCCTAACAAGGCATGAGGGCTATATTTTGTTGCTAAAGATCCCAAGTGATGTGAAGAATCATTTATCAAAGATCAATATGAAGGATCGATACACACGACGAAAAGCAAAAACTCCCCAAAAGTCATGGAGAAGTCTATCCGAAAAGGCCCTAACAAGGCATAAGGATAAATAGATCCAAGTCCAAAAAGGAGGCGGATCGTTGTATATCAAAGTCCCAAATAAAGATTGGAGAAAAATGAAGAAGTTGTGGTCCAAATATGAAGAATCTCTCAAAACTTCAAGTGAAGAAATTCCTATTATAAAGAGAAGGCCATTATTTCATGAACGTCTCTCAAGGTTTGAAGTATGAAGTCGCTACCAAATATCGGTCCGAGAAAGGTCTCAAATCGCGAAGCGAGTTATGCCAATATATGAACTTTATGAGGTCCCGAGAAGCAGTTTTAAAAGATTTTGTCCTTTAGCTAACTATTGATTAAATCGTCCCACTTTATTTTCAGCCTAATAAATATCGAAATAAGTCAAACAATGCATCCTCGTGATCATTCAAGACAACAATAAAATATAAGAGATACACCTAGGAATAAGGGAGTCTAAGTGAATAATTGGCCCACATGAGTTCGTGTTAGTTTGCTAACTTATAATAACAATGATCTCGTTTTTAAGCTTGGTTTGGAGAAAGTGAAAACTTGAGGATGATGATTATTCATGAAATCTCCAAAACCCAAGGTATGCTTTTGATTTCTTTACTTTGAATGTTTGTAATTTTCTATCTCTTTAATAAAGGCCAATATGGACTGATTATGATGAAAAGTGTAAACGTGCTTTGTAACTAATGCATTGCATGAGGACATTACCATGGTCAAGTGTAGGGGATTTGATAGCTATGTAAACACCCATCCTTTTTACCACTTAATTACAATAATAACCGAGCCAAAACGTGTATTTTATGTCATTTATGTCGGAATTATGCGTGGTTTGTGTTTTTATTGTGATTTAGGACGAAAAGGTGAAAAGTGGAGAAAACACGGGCATTCGCGGGCTTTTATCGAAGAAAAAGACGAAAGACGAAGTCAAGAAGTCAAGAGTGCAAAAAGAACGGAAGTCCAAGACAAATTCTGAAGATTTATCGAAGAAAAAGTCAAAAGACGGAAGTTTACCAAAAGCCGAAGAACTCAAGTCTTATTTATTGAAGAATTAAAAGACAAGTTCAAAGAAATCCCGAGACAAAGTCATTAAAGTCCAAGATTTAAGAAGATTAAAAGGCTTAAGGACTTAAGTGTGAAATTAAGGAAAAATGAAAGAGGGGAGGAAGCTTCCTAAGCACTCCCTAATCCTCCCCTATATATAGATTAGGATTTCATTTCATTAGTTTTTGTTGGCTAATAGTGACAATTAGTTCTTCCATTTTACTTTCCTTGTCATTTAATTACATGTCATTTACCTTAATTGTCTTGCACCTTAAATACGTTTAATTTCAAGTAAGTTTTCTTTTAATTCTTGTCAATCTTTACTTTTTCTTGTTAATCTCCTATCTACCTTTCTTTAATCTTTAATCTTTATGTTTATTGTTCATGTTCATGTTCTTATTTTATTGATTTGATTAAAGTGGGTTTTGATTATTTTGATTAGTTTTGTTAGTTTGATTGTTTTGGATTGTTTGTTTATGATTAGTAGATGTTATTTGGTTAGTTTGATTTAATATTTTGGTTGATTTGATTAGTATTTGTTTAGATTCGTGTTTTTTCCTTTCTTACGTGTTCTTCGCTGTTATCTGATTCCCAGGTAAAGTTCCGAACCAAGCTTACCAAAGATTCAGAGTGAAGGTTTATTCCTTGATTGTTTCGAATCAGTGAAGTTCCGAGCGAAGGTTTGAAGATTTGTTCCGAATAAAACAATTGTTCCGGATCAAGACAACTTCCTTCGAATCGACACTTGTTCATTCGGAACCTATTCCGAACCAGAAGAAGTTCCGAACCAAGGAGTTTTATTCGAAATAATTAATTATTCCGGATCAACACCTTCATTCGGAACATTCAAAGTTCCGAATCAAGCTTGTTCATTCGGAAGTATTCCGGATCAGTGGAAGAGGTGTTTCATTCGGAACATTCAAAAGTTCCGAATTAGTAAGTTCCGAATCAAGGCTTTTGTTTAGGAAGTTCCGAATCAGTAAAAGTTCCGAACGAAGGATTTATTCCGGATAAGTGACATCTTCCGAATAGAGAATTTGTTCCGGATCAAAGATTTTGGTAAATATTCCGAGTGAAGGAGAATCATTCCGAACGAAGGTGACATTCCGGATGAGTGATTATTCCGAACGAAGGATTATTCCGAATGAGGTGTTTTCAGGTTCTTTTTAGTTTTTGTTTTTAATTTTTAATTTTTAAGCTTACTTTTCTCGCCTTTTTCTTAGTCGCACTTTAAGTTTAATTGCCTTAGATTTATTTTAGCCTTGCCTTATTTTAAGTTTTAGTTGCGTTTTAAGTTTTCCTTAGATAGATTTAAGTTTTCGTTATTTACTTTTAGTGCCTTTTAATTTATCGTCACGTTTTTAAATACTTGCCTTTTACTTTAAATTAGTGTTAGATTTAAATTAACGTCATTTACTTTACGTCTTTGCACCTTTATTTTAAAAAACCAAAAATATTCTTTTTTCACCAAAAACAATTGAGTCGTACTTTGAACCGGAAATCAATTCGAGAAGATACCGAGAAACGAACTTTTCAACTAGCAAAATCTCTTCATTATCGAACCAAGCCCGAGCCTGTCAAAGCTCGAAGTTGTTTCAAGTCTTACACTTTTAGTTTAATCTCGATGCGTAACATAGTTTACAAGCTTGGGCTCAGGTAGTTTACGATAGATTTAAATGAGTTGAAATAAAGATCTAATAGTGTAAATAAATTTTACTAATTTTATTTGCAAAAACAAGTTACAGTAAGAGTGGGGCACTTTACTAATATGAGTATATCAGGATGGTTTATATTTTTGGGTATTATTTCGGCAAGGGAAATACTATATTCATCGACAATAGCAGTTGCAGGTTCTATAAAATATTAAAATTTCAACACACATTAATATTAGTGCATTATACATGAAAAATTTTATTGACACGTTTTATCAAACACCTTGTGTACTGCCTTCTTAACGACGAATTGTATATGATTTGTAATCTACTTTTTTTCTTTACATATAGATATAGAAGTAAACACTGAACATAACACATTTACATCAACAAAAAACCAAAACAGAAGAAATTATTCAAAATAATGAACATCATATATACAAGAAAATGAATATTTATATAATTATATCAATTGACGAAAACAGTAAATATTAATAAAAAGAACCTTACTTTTAAACTTAAATGATGAATCTAATTAAAAAGTGTAATGGTGATCGGTTGGGAATGGTGGTGGTGAAAGGTGGTGAATGATGGTGGACTGTAGGGATGGTTGTGATGAACCATGGTGAACGGTCGTGGTGATGAGAAGAAAAACACATCATTAGAGAGAGAAATAAATAGAAAAAATAGATATTATACTGTGACAACCCGTCAATTTCAGGTCGTTATTTTAATCTCGACTATTACGTATTACGTGTTTACTTTAATGAGAATTTTAATTTATCGACTAACCAAGAAGGTTATGACCTGAAACTAGCGTAAAAATGTCGATTAGATGAAAACCGACAAGGAATATGTTAGGTATCGATATTATATTCTCAAATAATCATGAAAATGATTTTATTATATTTAATCTTTATTTCTCGTATTTTACGTTTTAACGAATGACGATAACTAGTAGTGATCGCGATACCGACGGATGCCCAAAAATTTACGTTTTATTATCGATTGTCTCGATATTGTATATTTTCGACGTTTTCGATTTAATTACGTTTTAAGTCGTGTCGAAGCTTTATTATTATTTTTATGAAGCGTTTTAACTTACGAAAAGTATTTTTACGAAACCCGAGCCCCGTAAATATTTTTAAAATGTATAATTTACATTTTCTACCTTGTAAACTAATTACTTGCACTTTGGGACCAAAAGAATGCAAATTTGGCAAAAATTACCCTCACCCCACTATTTAAACAAATTCCACTACCAATTTCTTTATTTAAAATTCATTTTCATCAAAAACACACATCTCTCTCTCCTCCTCCCCATTTTGCCGTCCAACCCTCAACCCCAATCCACCCAAATTTTTGATTTTCTAGCTTGAATCTTCAAAAACTAAAACAAGACCCATCCTAGAAATTTCAAGAGCTATCTATTGGTATAATTTTCTTCCACATGCATACACTTTAATTTTTTTTCAAGATTTTGGTGAAGAACATGTGTTTGATCCATTTCTTTGGTTATATATGTTGTTAATATTATTATATTCATAGTGGGTTATGGTTGCATGCAAGATTTTTATATATTTAATTTTTGTAAGATTAAATTTGAGGGTGTTATGAGTTAATTAGATGTGTTATTATGATATTAGGATCATATTAGGACTATAGGAATTGTTGGAATGGGTTGAAAATTTGATTTGGTATGATTTTTAGATAGGCTATTTTGGGCAGTAACTTTAAGTCCGTTTTTGAAATTGTTACTGTGGTAAACTTGGTAAACTAATAAGATAGGGTCGTAGAGAATTTCGTTAGCTTCGATTTGAGCTAAAGTAGAGCTTCTAACTCATTACGAGCGAAAAGTTATGCTACTTTTAGTATTTGTGTACCGGGAGACGGGTATCGGCACAATCCGAAAATTTTTGTCGATATTTGGAACGAATCTCGGGGACTATAAAATGAGTTTTAAAAATGTTCAAGGGCTGTTGTAAGTTGATAAACCTCAGGTCATGAGTCTATTTTCAAACCCGAGTGTCGGTTTTGCAAACGGAATTGTTTAAATAAGTCAAAATTGTTTTACAAGTCAAAGGCGTAAAACTGTCCGGTTTTTGCAACACGAAGGTGTGTCGGGCAGAAGGTCTTAGAAGTAATATTTTTGAATGAAATTTAAACTGAGTTTTATTCATATTATGTGTGAGTTTGTCACCAAGTTTCGTCGAAATCGGACATGTCTAGATAGGTTAGATTGGTGTGTACATTTGGAGTGTACATGCTGAGTGGTATTTTGGACACGTAGTTCAATACTTGTATGGCGTGAGTTGAGTATTCACTATTGGACATAGTGACTTACTCGAGTGTTAAGTCATTATATAAATGACTTAGCTACTGGTCCGAGGGAGGTAGAAATGATGGTTTGACTTGCGTTGACTTGGCGTCTTATGACGGGTCAATGTCGAGGGTGCAAGTGATTTAAATGAATAAGTGTTGAATAAAAGGGTATAGAAGTACACTTATATTTTGTTATTTTTCGGGATTTTTATGGTCATTCGAAATTGACTTTCACATTATTTAAGTATTATTTATACTTGAGTCGTTTATTAACGAACGCGCCTTAATTGGTAGGTTGCGGTCTTCGTGTTTAAAAGGGCATCACAAATCGTCAGCGATCGTCACGTCACTACTATCGTACCAAGGTGAGTCTATAGCCTCGCTTTACATGTTTACTTGTTTTATAAAACCCGCGAGGGGGATAACATGCTTGTTTTATTAAAATAAGAGGGGTACGACGAGAAGTTGTGGAAACCCTTATTATTGGAAAAACATTTATTGATAAATGAAGGGTACAACGAGAAGTTGTGGTAAACCCTCATTCTTTTAAAATTGAACACAAAGGACCCGATTGTATGCTTAGATGAAAGTTGTTATATAAGTTTGTTTAGCCTTAAAGACCCATGAATCGTGAATTGTTAATCGAAAGAACGCTAATACTATGGATAGATCTATCGGGGTGACGCCCAGTCCGGTCGCGACTAGCTATCGCGTGGTGTTGTGATGCACCAGTAATGAAACATCGGATGCAATTGTATAAGAGAAATATACGCACTTGGCTAGGTGTGTTGGGCTGAAATAATATATGTTAACGTTCAATTTCACGAGACTTATGAAATAACAACGATAATTATGTCTGATCCACATGATTGTCAACTACGGAAGGTTTATTCAGAATACTTGTGTTCATTTATTTAAATTTAAACTCTATAGATTCACTCAACATTTTTGTTGACTTTATAGCATGTTTTATCTCAGGTCCATGAAGAAGGCACTCAAGGAAGGCGGTTTCACGCAGCTTGCTAAATTAAAATGTTTTGGCCCGCTTTTCTAAACTATGTCTATCCTAAGAAACTTTTATTATTTGGTTGGTTGTGTAAACTTAAAACCATTTGGGACCGTGTGTAAACTGTTTTATCTTTAAACAAATGAATAGACGTATGTTTTGTTAAAACGACTCATTTTGAGGCGTTTTCTATGATATTGAGGTTGAACCATGATAGTAACACCCAATGACCCTTCCGCTGCTATGACCCGAAATTGGGGGTGTTACAGATTGGCATCAGAGCTCAAGTTATAGAGAATGAAAAGATTTTCCAAAAATAAATTTTTGAAATCTTTTGACTATAACATTTGCAAGCGAAACCTCCGAGTTGCCAATGGACGAGAACAAGCAAAGTATATATATATGTTATACATATTTAATTATTATTTATGCTTGAAGCATAATGGATTACATTTATTTATTTATAAATGTTTATTATTTGATTATTATAATACTAATACGTGATTTACAAACGACGCTGATTGTCACAATAGAAATCCCTGTCTTTTGACTCATCCCTCGTGAATCTTCGTTCCTTGTCTAAAATTCTATTCTTCGTTCTATCATCCATTCTTGTTTCTTTTCATCTATCTATTCTTATTCTGTGTTATTCATGTTTTGTTATCACAAGTGTCGAATGAATACTCATTTTGATGTGAATTGTGTAACAGGATCATGCCGCCTAAACAGTTGACTGAGACTCAGTTACGTGCTATAGTAGCTGATCAATTTCAGATATCTATGAATGCATTTATGGCAAACTTGAATAATGGAGCCGGTGGATCTGGTGGAGCTAGTGGATCTGGTGGAGCTGGTGGATCCGGTGGAGCTGGTGGATCCGGTGGAGCTGGTGGATCTGGTGGAGCTGGCGATACTGGAGCTGGCAACACTGGAGCTGGCGCTACTGGAGCTGGCGCTACTGGAGCTGGCGCTACTGGAACTGGCGCTACTGGAGCTTGCAATACTGGTGCTGGAACTGGTGATGCTGATAGACCAGTGATTCCTGAAAATAAGAAGTGCAATTACACCTCGTTCATGAAATGCAAACCTCCAACGTTTAAGGGTACTGAAGGCGCTGTTGGGTTAATGCAATGGTTTGAGAGATTTGAATCCGTGTTTCGATTTAGTGGAAGCGAGGAAGGAGATAAAGTGATGTTTGCCTCTGCTACTCTTCAAGGGCGAGCATTAACTTGGTGGAATGGAAGAATGGCATCATTGGGTATGGATGCTGCGTATGCTACACCTTGGGCTGAAGTAAGAAGGTGGATGACTGAGGAATTCTGTCCAAGGAGTGTTATTCAAAGGTTAGAACAGGAATTATATCAGCTGAGACTGAAGGGTACTGACATCGATGGATACACCAACAGATTCCATGAAATTGCTCTACTTTGTCCCAACAAGGTTAACCCTGAATACTTGAAGGTAGAGCAGTATATTCGAGGCTTACCGACCAACATCCGTGGGGATGTGACCTCATCTAAACCTGCCAATATTGATGAAGCTGTTCGTATGGCCTACCAACTAATGGGTCAAATCATCCAAGACAAGGCTGATGGTGTTTCTGAAGGCAACAAAAGAAGAGCTGAAAACGACAATGATGATCGTGGTGATAACCGTCAATCTCACAACAGAAATCAAAACCGAAGGAGGGGCAATGCTAATGCGATGACTGAAGCTGCAACTGCTGATAAAGGAACCAGATGTCAACGATGTAAGAAGTCTCATACTGGTGAATGTACTAAGTGTGGAAAGTGCAACAAGTTAGGTCACAAGACTGAAGACTGTTGGGGACAAGGAAAGAAGGGGGTAACGTGTTATAACTGCCAAGGTAAAGGTCACATGAGGAACCAATGCCCTCAACCTCCGAAGAATACACGTGGTGGAGATAACCAAGGAAAAGCTTATCAGTTGGGAGAAGCCGAAGCGAAGCAAAACCCGAAAGTTGTCACTGGTACGTTTTTACTGAACAACCGTTATGCTACAGCTTTATTTGATTCTGGTGCGGACAAAAGCTTTGTGTCTACAAGTTTTAGTACCTTAATTGATATCAAACCGGTCGAATTAGACGCAAGTTATGAGGTAGAACTAGCTGATGGTAAATTAGTGAGAACCAATCGTGCGCTCCTAGGATGTTCTCTAAATCTCTTGAACCGTATTTTTAAGATAGACTTGATGATTGTTGAATTGGGAAGTTTTGATATTATTATCGGAATGGATTGGTTATCCAAGTATAATGCGTCTATCTTGTGTGGAGAAAAGAAAGTTAGGATTCCTTTAGACGACAAGACCATGGTTATCGAAGGTGATCAACGTAATTCACGACTAAAAATCGTTTCGTGCATTAAGGCTCGTAAGTATATCGAAAGAGGCTGTGAGTTATTCCTAGCTAAAGTAGTGGAGAAAGAACCGAAGGAGAAACGTGCTGAAGATGTACCTGTTATCCGTGACTTTCCTGAAGTATTTCCGGAAGATTTGCCTGGACTTCCTCCTCCAAGGCAAGTAGAATTTCAAATTGACCTAATTCCTGGTGCTGCACCCGTGGCTCGTGCGCCATATCGTTTAGCCCCATCCGAGCTGAAGGAGTTATCTGTGCAATTGCAAGAGCTATCTGATAAAGGTTTTATACGACCGAGTTCGTCACCTTGGGGAGCTCCTGTCTTATTCGTTAAGAAGAAGGATGGTTCGTTTCGTATGTGTATCGATTACCGAGAGCTGAACAAGCTAACGATCAAGAATCGTTATCCGCTTCCAAGAATTGATGATTTATTCGATCAACTTCAAGGTTCTCGTGTTTTCTCCAAGATTGATCTTCGTTCTGGTTACCATCAACTTCGCATACGTGAGGAAGATATTCCTATTACGGCGTTTAGAACTCGTTATGGTCATTATGAGTTTCTGGTTATGCCTTTTGGTTTGACTAATGCACCTGCTGTATTCATGGACTTAATGAATCGCATTTGTAAGCCGTATCTTGATAAATTCGTGATCGTTTTCATAGATGATATTCTAATCTACTCCAAGAGCAATGAAGAGCATGCCGAACACTTAAGGATTATCTTGAACTTATTGAAGAACGAAAAGTTATACGCTAAGTTCTCGAAGTGCGATTTTTGGCTTAATTCTGTACAATTTCTCGGACACGTGGTCGATAAAAGTGGAGTACATGTTGATCCTGCAAAGATCGAAGCCATCAAGAATTGGAGTGCTCCGACTACTCCAACTGAAGTGCGACAATTTCTAGGTCTGGCTGGCTATTACCGAAGGTTTATTGAAGGATTCTCTTTGATATCGAAACCATTAACGAAGCTGACTCAGAAGAATAAACCGTATGTGTGGGGCGATGATGAAGAAGAAGCTTTCCAAACCCTGAAGATGAAACTCTGTAGTGCGCCGATTTTATCGTTACCTGAAGGAAGTGAAGATTTTGTTGTTTATTGCGATGCATCTCTCAGAGGATACGGTGCTGTTCTCATGCAACGCGAAAAGGTGATCGCATATGCCTCTAGACAATTAAGGAAGAATGAGGAGAACTACACTACCCACGACTTGGAATTGGGCGCTGTGGTTTTCGCTCTGCGACTTTGGAGACATTATCTGTATGGTACGAAGTGTACAGTATTCACTGATCATAAAAGCCTACAATACATACTGGATCAAAAGGAGCTGAATATGAGGCAACGTCGATGGGTTGAACTATTAAGTGATTACGACTGCGAAATTCGTTATCATCCAGGAAAGGCGAACGTGGTAGCTGACGCGTTAAGTCGAAAGGAAAGGGAGAAACCGATTCGAGTGCGTGCTTTAGTAGTGACAGTTCATAATAACTTACCTGAGCAGATTCGGAACGCACAGGTTGAAGCATGCAAGAAGGAAAATATTGCTGCCGAAAGATTTAGAGGAGACGGTGAAACATTTGAGACGCGACCCGATGGTATCAGATGTTTGAGAGGTCGAATTTGGTTACCATTCTTCGGTGGACTGAGAGACTTGATTATGTTAGAATCTCATAAGTCCAAGTATTCTATTCATCCTGGATCGGACAAAATGTACCAAGACTTGAAAAAGTTATACTGGTGGCCGAATATGAAAGCTGATATTGCAACATACGTCGCGAAATGCCTAACATGTGCAAAAGTGAAAGCTGAAAATTAGAAGCCGTCAGGATTACTTGTCCAACCTGAAATTCCATTCTGGAAATGGGAGCGAATTACGATGGACTTCATCACAAAACTCCCAAGGACACCGTCTGGGTTCGATGCAATTTGGGTTATAGTCGATCGTTTAACTAAATCCGCTCATTTTATTCCAATCAATGAGAGGTTCGGTTTGGAGAAACTCGCCGATATTTATCTAAAGGAAATCGTGTGCAAGCATGGTGTTCCTATTTCAATCATTTCCGATAGAGATAGTCGTTTTGCTTCTGGATTTTGGAGATCACTTCAAAAGTCGTTAGGAACCAATTTGGATATGAGCACAGCCTATCATCCACAAACTGATGGGCAAAGCGAAAGAACAATCCAAACTTTGGAGGATATGCTACGTGCTTGTGTGATAGACTTTGGAAGTAGCTGGGATAAGCACTTACATTTGGCCGAATTCTCGTACAATAACAGTTATCACGCGAGTATTAAAGCTGCACCTTTTGAAGCACTGTATGGGAGAAAATGTAGATCACCCGTTAGGGAGACAACGGATATGATTGTGCAAATCAAGAATAGATTGTTGTCTGCTCGAAGCCGACAGAAGAGTTATGCGGATGTAAGAAGAAAACCATTGGAGTTTAACGTGGGAGATAAGGTTATGCTAAAGGTATCACCATGGAAAGGTGTTGTACGATTTGGAAAACGTGGGAAGTTAAGTCCTCGTTATATCGGACCATTCAAGGTTACATCTAGAGTAGGACCTGTGGCATACCAACTCGAACTACCACAAGAACTGTATGGGATTCATAACACTTTTCACGTGTCGAATCTGAAGAAGTGTTTATCCGATGAAGAACTCATTATACCGTTAGACGAGGTTAAGGTTGATAAGAAGTTGCATTTTATTGAAGAACCGGTCGAGATCATGGATCGCGAGGTCAAGCAACTGAAGCAAAGCCGAATACCTATCGTCAAAGTTCGATGGAACTCTCGAAGAGGACCAGAGTTTACTTGGGAACGAGAAGACCAAATGTGGAAGAATTACCCTCATCTCTTTGATTTCAACAAGCGATCGGGCAAGAACGCAAGTTGATCTTCGAGGGCGAAGATCCTAATTTGGTGGGGATGATGTGACAACCCGTCAATTTCAGGTCGTTATTTTAATCTCGACTATTACGTATTACGTGTTTACTTTAATGAGAATTTTAATTTATCGACTAACCAAGAAGGTTATGACCTGAAACTAGCGTAAAAATGTCGATTAGATGAAAACCGACAAGGAATATGTTAGGTATCGATATTATATTCTCAAATAATCATGAAAATGATTTTATTATATTTAATCTTTATTTCTCGTATTTTACGTTTTAACGAATGACGATAACTAGTAGTGATCGCGATACCGACGGATGCCCAAAAATTTACGTTTTATTATCGATTGTCTCGATATTGTATATTTTCGACGTTTTCGATTTAATTACGTTTTAAGTCGTGTCGAAGCTTTATTATTATTTTTATGAAGCGTTTTAACTTACGAAAAGTATTTTTACGAAACCCGAGCCCCGTAAATATTTTTAAAATGTATAATTTACATTTTCTACCTTGTAAACTAATTACTTGCACTTTGGGACCAAAAGAATGCAAATTTGGCAAAAATTACCCTCACCCCACTATTTAAACAAATTCCACTACCAATTTCTTTATTTAAAATTCATTTTCATCAAAAACACACATCTCTCTCTCCTCCTCCCCATTTTGCCGTCCAACCCTCAACCCCAATCCACCCAAATTTTTGATTTTCTAGCTTGAATCTTCAAAAACTAAAACAAGACCCATCCTAGAAATTTCAAGAGCTATCTATTGGTATAATTTTCTTCCACATGCATACACTTTAATTTTTTTTCAAGATTTTGGTGAAGAACATGTGTTTGATCCATTTCTTTGGTTATATATGTTGTTAATATTATTATATTCATAGTGGGTTATGGTTGCATGCAAGATTTTTATATATTTAATTTTTGTAAGATTAAATTTGAGGGTGTTATGAGTTAATTAGATGTGTTATTATGATATTAGGATCATATTAGGACTATAGGAATTGTTGGAATGGGTTGAAAATTTGATTTGGTATGATTTTTAGATAGGCTATTTTGGGCAGTAACTTTAAGTCCGTTTTTGAAATTGTTACTGTGGTAAACTTGGTAAACTAATAAGATAGGGTCGTAGAGAATTTCGTTAGCTTCGATTTGAGCTAAAGTAGAGCTTCTAACTCATTACGAGCGAAAAGTTATGCTACTTTTAGTATTTGTGTACCGGGAGACGGGTATCGGCACAATCCGAAAATTTTTGTCGATATTTGGAACGAATCTCGGGGACTATAAAATGAGTTTTAAAAATGTTCAAGGGCTGTTGTAAGTTGATAAACCTCAGGTCATGAGTCTATTTTCAAACCCGAGTGTCGGTTTTGCAAACGGAATTGTTTAAATAAGTCAAAATTGTTTTACAAGTCAAAGGCGTAAAACTGTCCGGTTTTTGCAACACGAAGGTGTGTCGGGCAGAAGGTCTTAGAAGTAATATTTTTGAATGAAATTTAAACTGAGTTTTATTCATATTATGTGTGAGTTTGTCACCAAGTTTCGTCGAAATCGGACATGTCTAGATAGGTTAGATTGGTGTGTACATTTGGAGTGTACATGCTGAGTGGTATTTTGGACACGTAGTTCAATACTTGTATGGCGTGAGTTGAGTATTCACTATTGGACATAGTGACTTACTCGAGTGTTAAGTCATTATATAAATGACTTAGCTACTGGTCCGAGGGAGGTAGAAATGATGGTTTGACTTGCGTTGACTTGGCGTCTTATGACGGGTCAATGTCGAGGGTGCAAGTGATTTAAATGAATAAGTGTTGAATAAAGGGTATAGAAGTACACTTATATTTTGTTATTTTTCGGGATTTTTATGGTCATTCGAAATTGACTTTCACATTATTTAAGTATTATTTATACTTGAGTCGTTTATTAACGAACGCGCTTAATTGGTAGGTTGCGGTCTTCGTGTTTAAAAGGGCATCACAAATCGTCAGCGATCGTCACGTCACTACTATCGTACCAAGGTGAGTCTATAGCCTCGCTTTACATGTTTACTTGTTTTATAAAACCCGCGAGGGGGATAACATGCTTGTTTTATTAAA
>JANFOE010002623.1:0-69784 GCA_025667525.1 Glebionis coronaria | reverse complement strand
TCAAATTCCAAAATCAAACTAAATAGAACTAAATTTTTAAAAAAATGTATAGAATCGAATTAAATATATGGTCATAACTTCGGATGGTTTCGATAAAATGAAAACCAAACCAAACACAAAACCAACTTCACATATACATACGTATAATTCATATATATTTAGGTTAATTTTTTTAAGTCTAACTATAACATTATTTAGAATTATATCTTTTATACTACAATTTGATGCCAAAATTATTCATTTCCACAAAAATTAAGCTCGATACAACACACGGGTACACGTAAACCGTGTAAGTAACCTTTGCAAAATCCATAGGTCTTTAGGTTGAACAAAGCCCATGCATTACATGTTCGCACGAGCTATGACCTTGACCAAAATTTGAATCAAACCATACTAAACCAACCTCGACATCAACATTACGCCCTAAAAAGAATGCTTATGCAACTACTGTCTTTGCAACTACGAAAGTAGTGCCTCCAGATTCAATTAAGCGCGTGTCATATATGTAGCCCATCTTAATCAGACATGACCTCATCAGTTTCACTAGAAATACCAAACACAATTCTTACTAACAACAAAGCCGCTATCTCATAGATGTCAATGTATTCTTTAGCAAATAACCAGATCTCGCAATTGATATTCATTTTATTTCTTCTTTTGTTGCTTTTGATTATACTATTTATAGATGTGACTGATTGATATTGATCTAATGAAATTAGATAGTAATTTTCACAATGATCTAATCATATAGTGGTATTGTGTTTCTTTCAGTAGGTAAAATATAGATGTGTATGGAACCTTAACAAGAGTTTAAAGCAAACCACACAAAACTGACTCCAACACTAACACTACGTGCTAAACATTTTGATTTTTCCACAAACATCAACCCCAATGCAACACACGAGAGAGAGAGAGAGAGAGAGAGAGAGAGAGAGAGAGAGAGAGAGAGAGAGAGAGAGAGAGAGAGAGAGAGAGAGAGAGAGAGAGAGAGAGAGAGAGAGAGAAACCAACAATTAAATTCACCCTTAGCGCTGAGATATAAACTTAACAACAAGGTTAAGCCTGACGCAACACACAATGTCATGCGACAAACATTCTAATGTAACAATTTACAATAAACATCGATAATCAACCGTGGTGTATCGCACGGGTTCTGCAAGCCTCATCATAACTAATGACACGCTTTGGACATTTATTTTGAGAGTCAAATTATTTTAGACATATTAAAATAAAAAAATTAACAATAATTTTGAGACGAAACGAGTAATATATACATTATTCGTCATAACCTTTGAGAAAACCAAAACCTTCCTCTACCCCTGCTAAGATTCGTCATTGATCATAGCGTGATACACTATTCTTTTCAGATTCTCCGTAACAGCATCATTTGTAAACGTTTATTAACTTGGTATATTGGTCGATCACAAATTATAAATTTTTTATGTTAGTTGATAATCTAGGGCTAGGGATGGTCTCTTCATCGGACATGACGATTAAGAATGGACCGGACCAAACCAACGGAGTGTTGCTATGTTGATTGACCCGAAACATCAGACCGAAGATCAGACCGGAATGTATTCTGTTGATCTTTCGACCCGGTCTGATTCAACGAAACAAACTGGCCATCTTTGTATAAAATCAAAACATGTCAGTTCAAATCGTTGACCGAACATGAAAAAACCGGTTGACCAATGACTGGATTCAGATCAGAATATGCCCGATCCTCGTACATGCCGCGTTTCTCACTTCGATCCAATACACGATCTATTATACCCAATCCTATTTGATATTACTAAAGTTCTAATTTCGGAACTTACGTTTATTTAATGTGAAAATAAATATATATTTTGTACAAGAATAGTGTTCATTAAATCATAAACATAATGATTTCAGTAAAGTTTTTGTTTTGGTAATTCCTTAATCGTAATTAAGTTCATACAACTTTAGGAAATAACACTAATGGATTTGAAACTCATTAATGATATTACATTTTTTTAAATAAATGTTCCTATTTAGTAAACAAATTATCTAAAGGGGCCAGATTGACCATATTCAACCTTAAAAATAATGTTTTTCTCACATGTTTTATGATCCTTTCCATTGTCAGTCAACAAGTCAAAGAAAATCCACGTGTCACAACATAATAGGACTGTCATAATTTCATTGTCAACAGCATGTAACAACACTAGATAAAAAAAACTCTTTCATGCAGCCCTTCTATCATCAGCACTTATCGCGTTTATGAAGTAATTAAAACCTTTTTTGCTCATCATTTTTCATTACATTTCAGTCAGATCTCACATTTCAGACCAGTGCTAGCTATCAATATTTAAAAAAAATCCAATCCATGGCTTCTAGTAGCAACTCATCATCCGACAAGGTTGTACTAGGTGAGGTAGATCCTGCTGTTGGTCATGCTGTAGATCCGGCTGATGATAAGAAGATATGCGTAGAGAGTATCACACGGATATCTGTTGAAAAGGCTTCAAGCAGCAACTTACCTGACCAAGATCCTGAGAACTTGTCTGCTGACGAGTTTGATGAGGAGCGACGACAGATTGTACTAGGATCGCCAGCTATTGAGCAGATGTGTATAGGAGGGGATAATTTCGGGATGTCATGCGGATATTCGGTGGATCAAGGAGGAAGGAATCATTGGGAGGACCGGATTGTTATGTATCCGGGTTTCATGTGGTTGAGGTGTGATAGGTTCGGTGGTTGCTCTGCACCGAAGAGTGAGATTGCATTGGATGAGTCTCTAATTCATTATTTTGGTGTATTTGATGGTCATGGTGGTGATCAAGTAAGAAAATACTTAATCACTATATATTCTGATTGTTTTAATCTGTAACTTTAATTTTTGTACATTTCATAACAGGTTTTACTTATTTTTCCTGCTCAAATTTGTATATATGTTTCTGTCTCATAAGTACTTTGAACTGTATGTGTTAATTGCTTGTGTCTTGAAATATATTTGTATATCTTCAAAGCTAATATGTTTTGATATATTGTCTCTAGGATATCCGATCAATATGTCTTCAAAGTCGATAAATATGTGTTACGGTTTACACTTTATACAACTAGCTAATTACTAACCTCGATACATTAGTTAAGTGAATAAATTATAAATGATAATGTTAGATTCACTATAATTACTTAACTAATGGAGCCGCACGTGAATAGTACAGAATGAAAAATTGTACGAGTACATAGTTAAAAGATAGTAGCCATAGTTATTGAGGGTTTGGAGCGCACGCAGTATTAGGATTCCACATGCTGAAAAGGGGGGGACACAAATCTTACAGAAAAGGTGTACTTTCCCAGCTAATAAGTTTTGAAGGACACACCTGAATCGTACGTACGTGGGATACGTGAAACTTAATAAATTCTAGGTTCAATGTTTAAGTAATAGGCCTGATTGACAACAATTGCAGATAAAAGAAGATGTCCAAATAGGCTAAAAATTAATAGTCGATGAAGTTCAATTTGGCTGAAAAGAAAAACTTGATTGCTGGCCCGAACACAAACACAGTGTGACAATTATTTGGAACCATAGGTTGAATTATAAGAGTAAAAATAAGAGACATGGAATTCATGCAAGTTTACGTATGGAATTCCAAACGACGTAGCTATGCATAAAATCTTCTTAGCGTGCGCATAGTAATACTATATATATATGTGGCGGATTCATCATAAACTACAAGGGTCCATCACATCATCACATACTTTTCTTATTTGTCAATCGTCCTTGTTCCATACTTTTCATGAAGTTATGGATGTTTCGGGAATTCATTGGTAATTTTTGGAAAGGGAAGACCTAACGATCTTAAGGTGGAGAGTGACAACTTAATTAATCAATTGATTGGATATGCTTGTTTAAAAGTATGCACCATTAATCTGTTTACTTTGATAATGTATGAGAGAGCATGCTATTAGCCTCCTTACTTTAGCCGAGCTACTCTATCTGATATGGTTGAGGCCAATAACTAGGAAATTTCAAATGAGCTAATTTCCAGTTCTCTATTTTGGACTTACGGTTATTTCATTTAGCCGCCTGATCATAATCCTACACATGAAATCTCGCTTTCGGCTGTTTGGATTCAACAAGAATATTATCCTTATTTTTCTTGATAATACAGGTAAGTGATTATTGTGCGGAGTCATTGTACAAAGCAGTGAAAAAGGCGTGGGAGCGGTCTGAAGGTCTTATAGATGAATGGATGGAAAGGTGGCAGCATTCTCTAACTAAAGGTTATGAGAAGGTAAACACGGTTTGTGAGAAGCATTTTAAGGGTGGATCAACTGCAGTAGTAGTCCTTATTTCACCTTGCCAAATCATTGCTGCTAACTGTGGTGATAGTAGGGCTATTCTTTGCCGCGGGTCTCATACCATCGCTCTGACAGAGGATCATAAGGTAGATACTTATACTGCAAAAGTTTATTTCATTTCAATATATGGCATTTCAATTAACATACTGACTGTACATTATTTTTAAACAGCCTGATAGGGAAGATGAGCTGGAGAGGATTAACAAAAGTGGGGGTCGTGTAGTGAAAGACCCGTGGGGTATAATGAGAGTGAACGGTAATCTTGCGATGTCCAGGGCAATAGGTGAACAAATCCATCTTTTGAGTTCCGTTTTTATGAGTTTGATATCTTTTGCGATGCATAGATAATTCAGCGTAGGAATAATAATGTCCAACACATACAACACGAAAACTAACGGATTAGGGGTCGGACTTAAAAGGGTTCGGGTTATTTATTGGTCACCCCGTTTAACCCTTTTAATATTGTTAAACAAACTGGGTACTAAATGATTCCAAGCTTTCATCGTTTTATAAATTTAAGTTTATTTTTATGCTTAAAGCTGGGTTAATATTTGACATCCGGCGACTAAATTTCAGGAGATAAGCATCTGAAACCATCCGTAATTTCAGTTCCTGAATTTACTTTCGTCAAGAGGAATCCAGAAGACGAGTGCATAATAATAGCTAGTGATGGCCTGTGGGATGTCTTGTCCACAGAAGAAGCGGGAGATATGGCTTGTAAACTGCTGCAACACGAGCGTCAATCACCAAGATCTGATGATCCCCCAACACAATATGTTGCAGAGTATCTTTTAAACGAAGCACGTTCAAGAAAAAGCACTGATAACTTTTCAGTGATCGTTATTGACTTGAAGACAAAAGAAGAAAGCTAGATGTATAGCTCTAAATATGCTGCAATTGTGTAACAAACATAGATCTATTAGCTGCATACAGTGGCGGACATACATAGAGAGTTCGGGGGGGCGGCGCCCCCCATGACTAGCCCGATAAAATGAGATTTTAGTGTAAATTTTTTTCGATTTTGAGGATTTTTTGAACGTGCCCCCCACTCGTAAACCAAATTGCCCCCCACTTACATATTAAAACTCAATATTCAGTACGCCAACACCTTATAAATCTCTCATTTATAAGTAAAAATACTCGATTTATCATTTCGATATTAATTTTTTTTCCGTATTTTGATGTCATTGTCAAAAAAAAAAAATTTTGCCCCCCACTTGCTATATTCCTGCGTCCGCCACTGGCTGCATATGCAATCTTAGTTAAGTGTATATATGTTAGATATGGATGACAGCATACAATGTTTTCAGTTATAAGTTTCGACTTTTGTTATTTCATCATATCTTCTATAATCTAGTGCTTATGCGCGTGTTTATTCTGAAAGTACGGATTTATAAATTTTTATGAAATTGTAAATATGATATGATGGAGAAAGGGAATCTCCTACCCTTGTCCCCTAAAAGTCACAAAATCATATTCTGATCCCTTCCCACCACCCTTGATTAGCCCTTTGTTCTTTAACAAAAGCATTAGATGTGACTATACGATTTAGTGTAAAAAATATATGAGATACTACATAAATAGTAATCTTTCGCAATACCACTTCCGCTGCATCTGATGATTTAATTCTGTCCACATAAGTTAAAATGTTATTGAGTTTGTATCTTATGCTACACAGTACGTTCAAGATGATCATAGACGTGTCTATAAAGGCCAATGACAAGAGTTATTGCGTAATCACGCAGATGGAACTTTCTCATGATTTGAAAGTTAGATATAGTAAAACATATTGACATTTAATTAGCAAATATAAGTTGAAATTAATAAGCAAATAAGTGCTGTTACATGTGGAATAAGTGCTGTTATATGCACCAACTCGATTATGATTCAGCTTGCTTTACGTAAAACATTGGCCTATAACTATCTATTACACACCGCCTAAAATTTGATACCATTAGGCAAGCATAATATAGGCAAAGTAGTAGGTATGCAGTCAGTTTATTCTGATGGGTATAAGTATAATCCGACATCCAAACAGAGAAGAATAATCGAAGGTCCTATCATGATATGAATTCGTGTAAAAAGGAATGAAAGCGCTGACTTGCATATATTTGAATCATGATTTGTTGTTGTTCCTTGTAATGGTTTAATGTCAAATGCCACTCATATTAGCATCATCTGTCCATTCCGAAAACCTAAGCTAATCAACGCCTTTGCTAAAAAGCATAAGCTGTCAAAAACTTAAATATTCAGATTATTTGTTAGTAGAAGCAGTAAACCTGTGTACTACTAATCATTGTTTGGCTAATTAAGCATCACAATAAGCTAGCTTTTTAGTGTAAAGATATTGGTAGGGTAATATTAAAATGTTCCAATGAGATTCAGGTATGGAGATATGTTCTGATATACTATTAATGTTATTTTTTACATCTGATCAGCAGTGTGCTTTTTATGATACCATGAGCCACCCAAAGTTTTCATTCTGTTTTTTGTCGATTGATTGAAATATACCCCCCTCCAAAATACCAACCGAATAATGGTATATGTTCCGATGCAATTTGTAGGTATTTTATATTGCATTGAAGTTTATATATTTCATTATTCTTGTATTATTTGGATTTTGGACATGGAATGAGCCTTTTTTTCTTAGCTTTTCGCTCCATATTACTTCCCACACCCAAGAATCGAATCAACGTTCCTGTTTTTCATGCAAAAGCAGTAAAGGATCGATAAGCTGCTTTTGTTCTTGGTATGCCAAATCCAATACTCTTTTTCCTAAAATTGCATCATGTCATATTGCTAATGGGATGCTATAAACCAATAGAATTTATTTCTGAGATGACATGACATGCGCGCTGTCTTTATGAGCCTATAAAACCCCATCCTCTCATTCCATATTTAGCATCAATTCAGTTCACTCTTTGATTTAGTAGCATATTTTAACTGCATACACAAGCCCTTTCTGTGTTATCACAAGTTTCATCAAGGATGCAAAGAAATCAAATGCATAGACAGATTGCTAACCTTCGCAAGTCTCTTTTCGACCAGGTCGGTTTTATTTCATTAGACTATGAATAACAAGGAAATATGACCTATGTATTTCATTTTCTTTCAGAGATAATAACTTGTAGATTTTATTAAAATCTAATATTTTCAGGGATATCTAGACGAACAATTCGTACAATTAGAGGAGTTGCAAGACAGCTCTAATCCAAACTTCGTCGAGGAAGTTGTCACCTTGTTCTATCGTGATTCAGCTCGTTTTCTCTACAACATTGATCAAGCTTTGTAAGCAAACTCGCTTGGCTTCATCTTGTTTATCATAATTACATCGTTGTCTTATATATATATTCTTAATTTTCAGGGAAAAAAGGCCTATGGATTTTAGTAAACTAGACAACTTGATGCATCAGTTTAAGAGTAGCAGCACTAGCATTGGAGCGAAAAAAGTCAAAACTGAGTGCACTCAATTCAGAACTCATTGCAATGCCAGAAATGCTGAAGGGTACCATAATCTTTCGAATAAATTTCGTACATTTAATATTTTTGTTTGTTATCTATCTAGTTAAAAATTGTGATAAATATAACGCAGTTGCAAAAGGACCTTCCAACAAGTCAAGAAAGAGTATACAACTCTTAGAAAGAAGCTTGAAACATATTTTCAGGTATTTTCGCTATTTCAAAAGGCCAACATGCGGTAAAACATAAAAAGAAAATCCAACTAATGTTAAAGTCATCGTAACTCTGAAAGCACTTGCTTTATATCAGCATTTCGACAATGAACACGATATCTTGCAAAAACGCAAACGAACCCTTAATTACCCTATTTATTTTTGTAAGTAGTCTTTTAAACTTGACAAGGAACATGACTAATGTTTTTTTATATGTGACCACAGATGTCAAGACAAGCTGGGCCTATTGAAGTAGCATGTCGGCCCAGATAAAAGACTCGATATATCAATGGGCTTAATATGGCCCGTTGAGTAGTAGAGTGTGTTTAGCAATCCATTGGGCCTCATCTTTAGTAGTATACTGGTATTGTTGTAATAAAACGAGGCTTAAGATGTTGTGGTGTTATACTTGGTTTTGGTATTAATTAGTCACTAATTACCGGGTATTTACCTTGAACTTCGATTTATATTTTTATGTGTCATTTAATATACTTGCAAAGAAAGAAAAACATGGAGAAAAAGGATTGAAAATCAAACTTGCATACTAAAACAAGCAATTCCCATTTGCAGTTTGAATATTGTGAGACCCTTGCCCGCTGTTGTCATAATTGTGGCCAACGAATTGGCATTCGCGTACGTTTGGTGATTCCGTTGGTTGTTTGCGGACGCAGACCGTGACAAGTCTGTGTCCGTCTTGTAATGCCTTCAGATTTCGCGGACGAAACATGATGAGCTTAGTTTCAGACCTCTTATATCTCTGATACTTACGTTATGTTGGAATTTAGGAGTAAACTTAAATATAGTTTAGGGACTTAAGTGTACTTTGTAATATAGATTAGGAATAAACTTGTATTAGGAAGGTGCCTACCCCCTCATCTCTATAAATAGGGATGAGGGGGGGATCCTAGTTCATTGAATTCTTCTTCCTCAATGTAGTCTTTATTAGGGTTTATTAATAAAGGGGTAGTTGAGGGTATACCGTGTGCATATATGTTTGTCGGTTCTTTGTAGTCTCTCTCGTGTTCGCTACTTGTGCTCGATACAACTCGCGATCTAGCGGTTCCGCGTTATCGAACTTCGGGTTTGTTGTCGGTATCGTACAACAAGTGGTATTAGAGCTTACGGTTATTGTGGTCTCCGAAGATCGAGTGCTAGATCGAAGTTCCGAGGTCCAAGGTATCGAGGTTCGGTTACGATTTTTCCAAATCGTTTGGAGTAGCGATCGCAATGTCGAGAGGTTGAATAAGGTTTAAGTTTAAATAACCCACGTGAAGACAAATCCAATTCACGTGATCATATTTACTACAAAGTTGGCAAAGATATCGAGGATTGGTTTCGGATTTTCGGATCGTCTTTTACTAGGATCATCGATTGTTCGACAAAAAGTAAGTAAGAAACGACAAAGAAGATTATATGGTTTGCATGAATATTACTTGAATGCTACGTGAATATATGTTTCACAAAGTATTAAAATACAAGAATTGGTTTTGTATTTTATTATATAATCTTTGAAGAGTTATTTTCAAATAACAATCTGTTGTCGATTTCTTTTATATAATAGACGCTAAGTTCGAAGGTTGTCGTTGTTGCGAGGTTACTTTTTACTTCTTGTGATTTAAGTTTAGATCGTGGTTCGCTTAGGTTTTAAGCTAGCGATCGGGTTGACTTATTCGGAATCGAGGGTTTAGGATTTTTCTAATAAATTCGATTTGCAAGAAGGGTCTTTTCTTGTGGTTCAAGTTACGATCGTGGTTCGCTTGGGGTTTTCAAGTTAGCGGTCGGGTTTGCTTGTTCGGAATCGAGGGTTTAGGGTTCTCTGATAAATTCGATTTGCAAGAAAGATTTTTCTTGTGGTTCAAGTTTGATCGTGGTTTGCTTGGGTTTTCAAGTTAACGATCGGGTTGCTTGTTTTGATCGAGGGTTTAGAGGTTTTCTAATAAATTCGATTTGCAAGAAAAGGTTTTAGCAACAACGGGTATATTGCACACGGCTTGCGAGCCTTGTCAGTAAAGTTGGTTAAGAAACAACTTGACAAGGTTTGTAGCAAGGTTAAAGAAGATTCAAGACTTGTCGAGGTTGCAAGATTTCTTAGGTTATTAGAAATCGTTTTTGCAAAATTAAAAGTAGGACAAGGGTTACTTCAAAAGGAGTCGGGTACTTTCTTGATTCAAGGGTTGTCGATTTGTTGGATAGGTTAATTTCCAAGGCTTAATCGATATTTGAGTAAGAAAGGGTGTTCTTTTGAAGGGTTTCTTGGTTTGATCGATTTCTAAGAAGGTTTTTCTTAGGGTAATATCGATAAACCAAGGGTTTTTCTTTATACAAGGAGACTTCGTAATTCGTGATTGTGAGGTTTAATATATCACAAGGTTTAGCGAATTATCGAAGGGACTTTGTCGATTTGTGATTGTGAGGTTTTTCACAAGGTTTAGCCAATCAACAAAGGGATAAAGAAGAATGGCTAGTTCTATAACTAGGTTTAACATCGAAAATTTCGATGGGTTTACTGTACGAAAGCATGGAGGTCATAAACAAGTTGGGTTGAAACAACTTGGTCCTGGTGTTAAAACAGGAGTCCATGGAGTACATGTTCATAAACGTGTTTGGTTTGAGGTGGAACTGCAGGGAGCTCAAGGGGATCGTGAAGCTGAGGTTTTTCAGGTTAGTAACGATCATGCTGTAGTGGCTCAAAGACGGTTTGAGGTAGAACTACAGGGAGCTCAAGGGGATCGTGAAGCTGAGGTTTTTCAGGTGAGTAACGATCATGCTGCAGTGGCTCAAAGATGGTTGAAGGACAAACAACCTGAAGAAAAGACAAACACGTACTGCTTGGTAAATGAGCAGGAAAAGGTACACCTTGGTATAAAGGTGGGGGCAAACATTATGGTAACCGGAGTACCTGGTCAAGAGGGTGCGGAGGGTAATGTTGCTGAGAAGAAGAACGTGAAGGAGTTTATGGAAGCTAATCTAGGGAAATTACAGAAGTACAATGCCTGGTCGACAAGGTGGTTCCCGGTTCGAGGTTCCAACACCGGTAAAGGGTGTTGAGTATCGGTTATGTTTAAGTGTTACTCCTAAGGTGGAAATTGTTGGAATTTAGGAGTAAACTTAAATATAGTTTAGGGACTTAAGTGTACTTTGTAATATAGATTAGGAATAAACTTGTATTAGGAAGGTGCCTACCCCCTCATCTCTATAAATAGGGATGAGGGGGGGATCCTAGTTCATTGTATTCTTCTTCCTTTATTAGGGTTATTAATAAAGAGGTAGTTGAGGGTATACCGTGTGCATATATTTGTCGGTTCTTTGTAGTCTCTCGGGTTCGCTACTTGTACTCGATACAACTCGCGATCTAGCGGTTCCGCGTTATCGAACTTCGGGTTTGTTGTCGGTATCTTACAACACGTTATTAGGCCAGGGCCCCTTGAGATCACAAACTTTTGAAGTACTTGTAAGAAAAAAAACTTAAAAATAAATTTTAATAAAGTTACGAACTTACACAAATTTAGAACATAGTAATACGTAATATGGTTTTAAAATGGTCTTGAAGATTATATGAAGTACATGGACTAGTTCAGTAACATTTATAAATGAAGGGACTAGTACTGTAAATAGTTTGAAGGTTTGTTACAGCTTAGTTAAGAGCTTTTCCCTCCTATATAATCATAACAAATCAAGATTCAAGATAGTTTAATTTGTTGGGGTTTTATAACTGATTTCTGAATTGAAATCCCATTAATGGCTCCTTAACAACCAAATACCAATCTTAACACAAACACGCCCTCACGAGTGGCTTTTTATCTATCATCAGCACTTACACACATTGATGAAGTCAGATCTCATATTTCATTACATTTCAGTCAGATCTCATATTTCAGACCACTGCTAGCTAACAACCTTAAAAAAAATCCAATCCATGGCTTCTACTTCTAGTAGCAACTCATCATCCGACAAGGTTACCTGCTGTTGGTCGTGCTGTAGATCGATCTGATGATAAGAAGATGTGCATAGAGAGGACAACACTGCTATCTGTTGACGTGGCTTCAAGCAGCAACTTACCTGACAAAGATCCTGAGAACTTGTCTGCTGACGAGTTTGATGAGGAGCGACGACAGATTGTACTAGGATCGCCTGCTGTAGAGGAGATGTGTATAGGAGGGGATAATTCCGGGACGTCATGGGGATATTCGGTGGATCAAGGTGGCAGGAAGCATTTTGAGGATCGGATTGTTATGTATCCGGATTTTATGTGGTTGAACTGTGATACTTTTGGTGGTTGTTCTGCACCGAAGAGTGAGATTGCATTGGATGAGTCTCTGATTCATTACTTCGCTGTATTCGATGGTCATAGTGGTGATCAGGTAAGAAAATAGTTAAATCATTAATTCACATACATATTTTGTACATTTCAGAACAGGTTTTACTTATTTTTGGTGCTCAAATTTGTAAATATGTTTCTGTCATATAAGTACTTTGAACTGTACATTTTTTAATTGTTTGTGTCTTGTAATATAATTGCACATATCTTCAAATTAAAGCTAATATGATTTAATTGTTTGTTCGTATATCTGATCCATAAGTTTTCAAAGTCGATAAATATTTGTTGCGACGTACACTATATACAACTAGCTTACAAACCTCAATAAATTAGTTAAGTGAATAAATGATAAATGATAATGTTAAATTCGTTATTAGTTATTAACGTCATTAGAATAATCCGAAGAGCTCGGTGAGATCTTAGGCATGCATGAGTTTGTATAGCAGTGCTTGAGTAAACTAATGGAGCGTGAATAGCACAGATTGAAAACTTAGTACATAGTTAAAAGATAGTAGCCAAGTAGTTTTTGAGGATTTGGAGCACAACATTAGGATTCCACATGGAAAGAGGGGGGGGGGGGGGGGGGGGGGGGGGGGGGGGAAGGCGTAGAGTCGCAATAAGTTTTGAAGGACACACCTGAACCGTACGTACGTGGGATACATGAAACTTAGCAAAGTCTAGGTTCAATGTTTAAGTAATAGGCCTAATTGAGCAACAATTGCAGATTGATGTCCAAAATTGGCTAAAAATCAATGGTCGAGGCTAAAAATTAATGGTCGATGAAGTAAAAATAAGAGACATGAAATTCATGCAAATTTACGTTTGGAATTCCAAACGACGAAGCTATACACAAGATCTTCTTAACGTGAGCATAGTAATACTGTCTATATATGGGGCGGGTTCATAACCTACAAGGGTCCATCGCATCACATACTTTTCGTATTTGTCAGTCATCGACGTTATACGATACTTTTCATGAGAGGGTACAGAATGAAATTAGCAAGTGGCAAAGTTGTCTTCTAGCTATTTCAATTCAAGATAGTCAATCCATTAGAATGTTCAGTGTAATTTCATTAAGTAGCATTTGTATGGTATCGATTATGTGGACCAATACTAATTATATTAGACGGCATAGTTGTATGATAGTATAACGAAATTTTAGAAGGCTTCCTTTCTGAAATTCAGTTACGGATTTATTGATAAAATCTTGGATCTGTATGATAAAAACATGATCTCTTGTGTGAAGACCTTGTTAAAGTGACTATCAGTAACTTATATGCAAACTTACCGTTGCTAAAGTGACTATCGGTAACTTATATCAAACTGTAATAAGATGAGGTTCGTTGAGAATGGTTTATTTTACTATGACGTTATGGATGTTTCGGGAATTCATTGGTATTTTCTGGAAAGTGCAGATCTAACGATGACAACTTAGTTAATCAACGGATTGGATATGCTTGTTTAAAAGTATGCACGATTAATCTGTTGAGCATGCTATTAGCCTCCTTACTTTAGCGAGCTACTCTATCTGATATGGTTGAGGCCAATAACTAGGGAATTTCAAATGAGCTAATTTCCAGTTCTCTATTTTTCACTTACGGTTATTTCATTAAGCCGCCTGATCATAATCCTACACATGAAATCTCACTTTCGGCTGTTTGGATTCAACAAGAATATTTATTTTTCTTGATAATACAGGTACGTGATTATTGTGCGGAGTCATTGTACAAAGCAGTGAAAAAGGCGTGGGAGCGGTCTGAAGGTCTTATAGATGAATGGATGGAAAGGTGGCAGCATTCTCTAACTAAAGGTTATGAGAAGGTAAACACGGTTTGTGAGAAGCATTTTAAGGGTGGATCAACTGCAGTAGTAGTCCTTATTTCACCTTGCCAAATCATTGCTGCTAACTGTGGTGATAGTAGGGCTATTCTTTGCCGCGGGTCTCATACCATCGCTCTGACAGAGGATCATAAGGTAGATACTTATACTGCAAAAGTTTATTTCATTTCAATATATGGCATTTCAATTAACATACTGACTGTACATTATTTTTAAACAGCCTGATAGGGAAGATGAGCTGGAGAGGATTAACAAAAGTGGGGGTCGTGTAGTGAAAGACCCGTGGGGTATAATGAGAGTGAACGGTAATCTTGCGATGTCCAGGGCAATAGGTGAACAAATCCATCTTTTGAGTTCCGTTTTTATGAGTTTGATATCTTTTGCGATGCATAGATAATTCAGCGTAGGAATAATAATGTCCAACACATACAACACGAAAACTAACGGATTAGGGGTCGGACTTAAAAGGGTTCGGGTTATTTATTGGTCACCCCGTTTAACCCTTTTAATATTGTTAAACAAACTGGGTACTAAATGATTCCAAGCTTTCATCGTTTTATAAATTTAAGTTTATTTTTATGCTTAAAGCTGGGTTAATATTTGACATCCGGCGACTAAATTTCAGGAGATAAGCATCTGAAACCATCCGTAATTTCAGTTCCTGAATTTACTTTCGTCAAGAGGAATCCAGAAGACGAGTGCATAATAATAGCTAGTGATGGCCTGTGGGATGTCTTGTCCACAGAAGAAGCGGGAGATATGGCTTGTAAACTGCTGCAACACGAGCGTCAATCACCAAGATCTGATGATCCCCCAACACAATATGTTGCAGAGTATCTTTTAAACGAAGCACGTTCAAGAAAAAGCACTGATAACTTTTCAGTGATCGTTATTGACTTGAAGACAAAAGAAGAAAGCTAGATGTATAGCTCTAAATATGCTGCAATTGTGTAACAAACATAGATCTATTAGCTGCATACAGTGGCGGACATACATAGAGAGTTCGGGGGGGCGGCGCCCCCCCATGACTAGCCCGATAAAATGAGATTTTAGTGTAAATTTTTTTCGATTTTGAGGATTTTTTGAACGTGCCCCCCACTCGTAAACCAAATTGCCCCCCACTTACATATTAAAACTCAATATTCAGTACGCCAACACCTTATAAATCTCTCATTTATAAGTAAAAATACTCGATTTATCATTTCGATATTAATTTTTTTTCCGTATTTTGATGTCATTGTCAAAAAAAAAAAATTTTGCCCCCCACTTGCTATATTCCTGCGTCCGCCACTGGCTGCATATGCAATCTTAGTTAAGTGTATATATGTTAGATATGGATGACAGCATACAATGTTTTCAGTTATAAGTTTCGACTTTTGTTATTTCATCATATCTTCTATAATCTAGTGCTTATGCGCGTGTTTATTCTGAAAGTACGGATTTATAAATTTTTATGAAATTGTAAATATGATATGATGGAGAAAGGGAATCTCCTACCCTTGTCCCCTAAAAGTCACAAAATCATATTCTGATCCCTTCCCACCACCCTTGATTAGCCCTTTGTTCTTTAACAAAAGCATTAGATGTGACTATACGATTTAGTGTAAAAAATATATGAGATACTACATAAATAGTAATCTTTCGCAATACCACTTCCGCTGCATCTGATGATTTAATTCTGTCCACATAAGTTAAAATGTTATTGAGTTTGTATCTTATGCTACACAGTACGTTCAAGATGATCATAGACGTGTCTATAAAGGCCAATGACAAGAGTTATTGCGTAATCACGCAGATGGAACTTTCTCATGATTTGAAAGTTAGATATAGTAAAACATATTGACATTTAATTAGCAAATATAAGTTGAAATTAATAAGCAAATAAGTGCTGTTACATGTGGAATAAGTGCTGTTATATGCACCAACTCGATTATGATTCAGCTTGCTTTACGTAAAACATTGGCCTATAACTATCTATTACACACCGCCTAAAATTTGATACCATTAGGCAAGCATAATATAGGCAAAGTAGTAGGTATGCAGTCAGTTTATTCTGATGGGTATAAGTATAATCCGACATCCAAACAGAGAAGAATAATCGAAGGTCCTATCATGATATGAATTCGTGTAAAAAGGAATGAAAGCGCTGACTTGCATATATTTGAATCATGATTTGTTGTTGTTCCTTGTAATGGTTTAATGTCAAATGCCACTCATATTAGCATCATCTGTCCATTCCGAAAACCTAAGCTAATCAACGCCTTTGCTAAAAAGCATAAGCTGTCAAAAACTTAAATATTCAGATTATTTGTTAGTAGAAGCAGTAAACCTGTGTACTACTAATCATTGTTTGGCTAATTAAGCATCACAATAAGCTAGCTTTTTAGTGTAAAGATATTGGTAGGGTAATATTAAAATGTTCCAATGAGATTCAGGTATGGAGATATGTTCTGATATACTATTAATGTTATTTTTTACATCTGATCAGCAGTGTGCTTTTTATGATACCATGAGCCACCCAAAGTTTTCATTCTGTTTTTTGTCGATTGATTGAAATATACCCCCCTCCAAAATACCAACCGAATAATGGTATATGTTCCGATGCAATTTGTAGGTATTTTATATTGCATTGAAGTTTATATATTTCATTATTCTTGTATTATTTGGATTTTGGACATGGAATGAGCCTTTTTTTCTTAGCTTTTCGCTCCATATTACTTCCCACACCCAAGAATCGAATCAACGTTCCTGTTTTTCATGCAAAAGCAGTAAAGGATCGATAAGCTGCTTTTGTTCTTGGTATGCCAAATCCAATACTCTTTTTCCTAAAATTGCATCATGTCATATTGCTAATGGGATGCTATAAACCAATAGAATTTATTTCTGAGATGACATGACATGCGCGCTGTCTTTATGAGCCTATAAAACCCCATCCTCTCATTCCATATTTAGCATCAATTCAGTTCACTCTTTGATTTAGTAGCATATTTTAACTGCATACACAAGCCCTTTCTGTGTTATCACAAGTTTCATCAAGGATGCAAAGAAATCAAATGCATAGACAGATTGCTAACCTTCGCAAGTCTCTTTTCGACCAGGTCGGTTTTATTTCATTAGACTATGAATAACAAGGAAATATGACCTATGTATTTCATTTTCTTTCAGAGATAATAACTTGTAGATTTTATTAAAATCTAATATTTTCAGGGATATCTAGACGAACAATTCGTACAATTAGAGGAGTTGCAAGACAGCTCTAATCCAAACTTCGTCGAGGAAGTTGTCACCTTGTTCTATCGTGATTCAGCTCGTTTTCTCTACAACATTGATCAAGCTTTGTAAGCAAACTCGCTTGGCTTCATCTTGTTTATCATAATTACATCGTTGTCTTATATATATATTCTTAATTTTCAGGGAAAAAAGGCCTATGGATTTTAGTAAACTAGACAACTTGATGCATCAGTTTAAGAGTAGCAGCACTAGCATTGGAGCGAAAAAAGTCAAAACTGAGTGCACTCAATTCAGAACTCATTGCAATGCCAGAAATGCTGAAGGGTACCATAATCTTTCGAATAAATTTCGTACATTTAATATTTTTGTTTGTTATCTATCTAGTTAAAAATTGTGATAAATATAACGCAGTTGCAAAAGGACCTTCCAACAAGTCAAGAAAGAGTATACAACTCTTAGAAAGAAGCTTGAAACATATTTTCAGGTATTTTCGCTATTTCAAAAGGCCAACATGCGGTAAAACATAAAAAGAAAATCCAACTAATGTTAAAGTCATCGTAACTCTGAAAGCACTTGCTTTATATCAGCATTTCGACAATGAACACGATATCTTGCAAAAACGCAAACGAACCCTTAATTACCCTATTTATTTTTGTAAGTAGTCTTTTAAACTTGACAAGGAACATGACTAATGTTTTTTTATATGTGACCACAGATGTCAAGACAAGCTGGGCCTATTGAAGTAGCATGTCGGCCCAGATAAAAGACTCGATATATCAATGGGCTTAATATGGCCCGTTGAGTAGTAGAGTGTGTTTAGCAATCCATTGGGCCTCATCTTTAGTAGTATACTGGTATTGTTGTAATAAAACGAGGCTTAAGATGTTGTGGTGTTATACTTGGTTTTGGTATTAATTAGTCACTAATTACCGGGTATTTACCTTGAACTTCGATTTATATTTTTATGTGTCATTTAATATACTTGCAAAGAAAGAAAAACATGGAGAAAAAGGATTGAAAATCAAACTTGCATACTAAAACAAGCAATTCCCATTTGCAGTTTGAATATTGTGAGACCCTTGCCCGCTGTTGTCATAATTGTGGCCAACGAATTGGCATTCGCGTACGTTTGGTGATTCCGTTGGTTGTTTGCGGACGCAGACCGTGACAAGTCTGTGTCCGTCTTGTAATGCCTTCAGATTTCGCGGACGAAACATGATGAGCTTAGTTTCAGACCTCTTATATCTCTGATACTTACGTTATTAGGCCAGGGCCCCTTGAGATCACAAACTTTTGAAGTACTTGTAAGAAAAAAAACTTAAAAATAAATTTTAATAAAGTTACGAACTTACACAAATTTAGAACATAGTAATACGTAATATGGTTTTAAAATGGTCTTGAAGATTATATGAAGTACATGGACTAGTTCAGTAACATTTATAAATGAAGGGACTAGTACTGTAAATAGTTTGAAGGTTTGTTACAGCTTAGTTAAGAGCTTTTCCCTCCTATATAATCATAACAAATCAAGATTCAAGATAGTTTAATTTGTTGGGGTTTTATAACTGATTTCTGAATTGAAATCCCATTAATGGCTCCTTAACAACCAAATACCAATCTTAACACAAACACGCCCTCACGAGTGGCTTTTTATCTATCATCAGCACTTACACACATTGATGAAGTCAGATCTCATATTTCATTACATTTCAGTCAGATCTCATATTTCAGACCACTGCTAGCTAACAACCTTAAAAAAAATCCAATCCATGGCTTCTACTTCTAGTAGCAACTCATCATCCGACAAGGTTACCTGCTGTTGGTCGTGCTGTAGATCGATCTGATGATAAGAAGATGTGCATAGAGAGGACAACACTGCTATCTGTTGACGTGGCTTCAAGCAGCAACTTACCTGACAAAGATCCTGAGAACTTGTCTGCTGACGAGTTTGATGAGGAGCGACGACAGATTGTACTAGGATCGCCTGCTGTAGAGGAGATGTGTATAGGAGGGGATAATTCCGGGACGTCATGGGGATATTCGGTGGATCAAGGTGGCAGGAAGCATTTTGAGGATCGGATTGTTATGTATCCGGATTTTATGTGGTTGAACTGTGATACTTTTGGTGGTTGTTCTGCACCGAAGAGTGAGATTGCATTGGATGAGTCTCTGATTCATTACTTCGCTGTATTCGATGGTCATAGTGGTGATCAGGTAAGAAAATAGTTAAATCATTAATTCACATACATATTTTGTACATTTCAGAACAGGTTTTACTTATTTTTGGTGCTCAAATTTGTAAATATGTTTCTGTCATATAAGTACTTTGAACTGTACATTTTTTAATTGTTTGTGTCTTGTAATATAATTGCACATATCTTCAAATTAAAGCTAATATGATTTAATTGTTTGTTCGTATATCTGATCCATAAGTTTTCAAAGTCGATAAATATTTGTTGCGACGTACACTATATACAACTAGCTTACAAACCTCAATAAATTAGTTAAGTGAATAAATGATAAATGATAATGTTAAATTCGTTATTAGTTATTAACGTCATTAGAATAATCCGAAGAGCTCGGTGAGATCTTAGGCATGCATGAGTTTGTATAGCAGTGCTTGAGTAAACTAATGGAGCGTGAATAGCACAGATTGAAAACTTAGTACATAGTTAAAAGATAGTAGCCAAGTAGTTTTTGAGGATTTGGAGCACAACATTAGGATTCCACATGGAAAGAGGGGGGGGGGGGGGGGGGGGGGAAGGCGTAGAGTCGCAATAAGTTTTGAAGGACACACCTGAACCGTACGTACGTGGGATACATGAAACTTAGCAAAGTCTAGGTTCAATGTTTAAGTAATAGGCCTAATTGAGCAACAATTGCAGATTGATGTCCAAAATTGGCTAAAAATCAATGGTCGAGGCTAAAAATTAATGGTCGATGAAGTAAAAATAAGAGACATGAAATTCATGCAAATTTACGTTTGGAATTCCAAACGACGAAGCTATACACAAGATCTTCTTAACGTGAGCATAGTAATACTGTCTATATATGGGGCGGGTTCATAACCTACAAGGGTCCATCGCATCACATACTTTTCGTATTTGTCAGTCATCGACGTTATACGATACTTTTCATGAGAGGGTACAGAATGAAATTAGCAAGTGGCAAAGTTGTCTTCTAGCTATTTCAATTCAAGATAGTCAATCCATTAGAATGTTCAGTGTAATTTCATTAAGTAGCATTTGTATGGTATCGATTATGTGGACCAATACTAATTATATTAGACGGCATAGTTGTATGATAGTATAACGAAATTTTAGAAGGCTTCCTTTCTGAAATTCAGTTACGGATTTATTGATAAAATCTTGGATCTGTATGATAAAAACATGATCTCTTGTGTGAAGACCTTGTTAAAGTGACTATCAGTAACTTATATGCAAACTTACCGTTGCTAAAGTGACTATCGGTAACTTATATCAAACTGTAATAAGATGAGGTTCGTTGAGAATGGTTTATTTTACTATGACGTTATGGATGTTTCGGGAATTCATTGGTATTTTCTGGAAAGTGCAGATCTAACGATGACAACTTAGTTAATCAACGGATTGGATATGCTTGTTTAAAAGTATGCACGATTAATCTGTTGAGCATGCTATTAGCCTCCTTACTTTAGCGAGCTACTCTATCTGATATGGTTGAGGCCAATAACTAGGGAATTTCAAATGAGCTAATTTCCAGTTCTCTATTTTTCACTTACGGTTATTTCATTAAGCCGCCTGATCATAATCCTACACATGAAATCTCACTTTCGGCTGTTTGGATTCAACAAGAATATTTATTTTTCTTGATAATACAGGTACGTGATTATTGTGCGGAGTCATTGTACAAAGCAGTGGAAAAGGCGTGGAAGCGGTCTGAAGGTCTTATAGATCAATGGATGGAAAGGTGGCAGCATTCTCTCACTAAAGCTTATGAGAAGGTAAACACGGTTTGCGAGAAGCATTTTAAGGGTGGATCAACTGCAGTAGCAGTCCTTATTTCACCTTGCCAAATCATTGCTGCTAACTGTGGTGATAGTAGAGCTATTCTTTGCCGCAGGTCTCATACCATCCCTCTGACAGACGATCATAAGGTAGATATTTATTATGCCTAATACAGTAAAAGTTTATATGTTTTCGATATATGGCATTTCCATTAACAGACTTGGTAACTGTACGTTATTTTTAAAAGCCTGATAGGGAAGATGAGCTGGAGAGGATTAACAAAAGCGGGGGTCGTGTAGTGAAAGACCGGTGGGGTATAATGAGAGTGAATGGTAATCTTGCAATGTCGAGGGCAATAGGTGAGCAACTCTATCTTCTGAGCTCCGTTTTTATAAGTTTGATATCCGTTGCGATGCATGAATATTTCGGCATTGGAATAATTATGTTCAACACAACAAGGAAACTAACAGATTCGGGGTTGGACCTAAAAGGGTTCGGATTATATATTGGTCAGCCTGTTTTATACATTGCTGACCAAACTGGTTTTAAAACACATTAAGCTGCAATTTTTACTTAATTTTATTTTTGTTTTTTTGATATAGCTGGATTAATATTTGACTTCTGGTGATTAAATGCCAGGAGATAAGCATCTGAAACCATCCGTGATTTCAGTTCCTGAATTTACTTTCGTCAAGAGGAGTCCAGAAGACGAGTGCATAATAATAGCTAGCGATGGTCTTTGGGATGTCTTGTCCACAGAAGTAGCGGGGGATATGGCTTGTAAACTGCTGCAACACGAGCGTCAATCACCAAGACCTGATGAGCTCCCATCACAATATGTTGCAAAGTATCTTTTAAACGAAGCGCGTTCAAGAAAAAGCACGGATAACCTTTCAGTGATCGTTATTGACTTGAAGCAAAAGGGAGAGAGCAAGATGTATAGCTCTAAATACGCTGCAATTATGTAAGAAACAGCGATCAATTAGCTATCTGTTAGCTATATATGCAATCTTAGTTAAGTGCATATATGTTAGATATGGATGACAGCATAATATTTTCAGTTATAAGTTTCGACTCCTGTTTAATTTCATGTTTAACCTCTTCTACTGTATATATAATCTAGTGTTTATGCGCGTGTTTATTCTGAAGGTACGGATTTACAAAAGTTTATAAAATTGCAAATATAATATGATCGAGAAAGGGAATCTCCTACCCATGTCCCCTAAAAGTCACAAAATCATATTCTGATCCCTTCCCACCCAGCCTTGATTAGCCCTTTGTTCTTTAATAAAAGCATTAGATGTGACTAAACGATTTAGTGTAGAACAAATATGAGATACTACATAAATAGTAATCTTTCACAATACCACTTTCAGGCTTTTGTTCACACAAGTTAAAATGTTATTGAGTTTGTACGTATCTTATGCTACGAAGTATGTTGAATGATCATAGACGTGTCTATAGAGGCCAATGACAATAGTTATTGCATAATCACGCAGATGGAAGTTTCTCATGATTTGAAAGTTATTGCTTGTCTATAGATATAGTAAAACATAGTACATTTAATAAGAAAATTAGTTGAAAATTAATAAGCAAATAAGTTCAAAATTAATAAGCAAATAAGTTGAAAATTGACACATTTACTTACACCTGATATTTGATAAGTTGATGCGAGGAATCTTAATTCTTTCGTTGCTCTTTTGGGCACAAAGAAAAGGAAATCTTATGTGTAAGCTCTATGTGCTGATTGGCATGTGGAATAAGTGCTGTTACATGCACCAAGTCGATTATGATTCAGCTTGGTTTATGTAAAACATTGGCCTATAACTATCTATTACACACCGCCTAAAATTTGATACCATATAGAGCCTTTTTTTCTTAGCTTTTCGCTCCATGTTACTTCCCACACCCAAGAATCGAATCAACGTTCCTGTTTTTTGTGCAAAATCAGTATGGGATCGATAAGCTGCTTTTGTTACTTGGTATGCCAAATCTAATACCCTTTTTCCTAAAATTGCATCATGTCATATTGCTAATGGGATGCTATAAACCAATAGAATTTATTTCTGAGATGACATGACATGCGCGCTGTCTTTATGAGTCTATAAAACCCCATCCTCTCATTCCATATTTAGCATCAATTCAGTTCACTCTTTGATTTAGTAACCTATTTTAACTGCATACACAAGCCCTTTCTGTGTTATCACAAGTTTCATCAAGGATGCAAAGAAATCAAATGCATAGACAGATTGCTAACCTTCGCAAGTCTCTTTTCGACCAGGTTGGTTTTATGTATTATGAAAACATGTACTTATATATGCAAGTATATCAGGTGACTATGAATGGCAAGTAAGGAAGAATGACCTATATAATCAAATCTAATATTTGCAGGGATATCTAGATGAACAATTCGTACAATTAGAGGAGTTGCAAGACAACTCTAATCCAAACTTCGTTGAGGAAGTTGTCACCTTGTTCTATCGTGATTCAGCTCGTAAACTTGATCATAAACTTGGTTCTTAAAAAACTCTTACACTTTTCAATTTCAGCAATGTTGTTCCCAGTTATGATAATATCATCAACATACACAAGAAATAACACATTTAAACGTGAAAAAAATGAAGAATTTTTTTTTGTCGAAAGTGTATCATATAACATATCTATAGAAAGATAATTAAATGCTCTTCATAACGGTATGTTTTTTTTTCGCATAACGATTTACGGTTTAAAAGATATTAATGTTTGAAAAAAGAGGGTGAATATATTTTAGGTTTAATCTTATTCATTGGATTAAAATAAGATGGATGGTGGGGATGAGTCTCTTATATCCAAAGAAAAGTGTGGTATCCAAATGAACTTAATTCTTTAATATATGGATGTATAAATTTTTTTAATGTTTAATACTTTGTAATCGTAATATTATTTGGTTATAAAGTATAAATGGTATTTTTTAACTTTTTAAAATTATTGAAAAAATATGAAAAATTAGAATTTTCACTTACCATCATATAGTTTGTCAAAAATTAACCCTACATCAAGAAAAATCATAAGGTTCCCAGGCACCCATGAGAACCCCTTGATTCCGTCCCTAAGCGTATGCATAACTCTATTAAGTTCAACAAAAATGTACACAAATAAGAATGTAAATCAAAGCTTATGAAAAACACCAAAACTATAACACCACAGCATCTTAAGCCTCGTTTTATTACAACATTACCACTATACTACTAAAGATGAGGCCCAATGGATTGCTAAACACACTCTACTAAATGGGCCATATTAAGCCCATTTATATTTCACTATACTACTAAAGATGAAGTCTTTTTATCTGGGCCGACATGCTACTTCATTAGGCCCAGCTTGTCTTGACATCTGTGGTCACATATAAAAAAAAATTGTTAGTCATGTTCATTGTCAAGATTAAAAGACTACTTACAAAAATAAATAGGGTAATTAGGGGTTCGTTTGCGTTTTTGCAAGATATCGTGTCCATTGAGATATCCTAGTAGTCGAAATGATATAGAGCAAGTGCTTTCGGAGTTACGATGACTTGAACTTCTTTTGAAATAGCAAAAATACCTGAAAATATGTTTCAAGCTTCTTTTTAAGAGTTGTATACTCTTTCTTGACTTGTTGGAAGGTCCTTTTGCATCTGCATTATATTTATCACAATTTTTAACTAGATAGATAACAAAGAAAAATATTAAATGTACGAAATTTATTCGAAAGATTATGGTACCCTTCAGCATTTCTGGCATTGCAATGAGTTCTGAAGTTAGTGCACTCGGTTTTGACCTTTTTCGCTCCAATGCTAGTGCTGCTACTCTTAAACTGATGCATCAAGTTGTCTAGTTTACTAAAATCCATAGGCCTTTTTTCCCTGTAAAGAATGTATATATAAGATAACGATGTAATTATCATAAACAAAATGAAGCCAATTAAGCGAGTTTGCTTACAAAGCTTGATCAATGTTGTAGAGAAAACGAGCTGAATCACGATAGAACAAGGTGACAACTTCCTCAACGAAGTTTGGATTAGAGTTGTCTTGCAATTCCTCTAATTGTACGAATTGTTCGTCTAGATATCCCTGCAAATATTGGATTTGAATACAATCTACAAGTTATTATCTCTGAAAGAAAATGAAATGCATAGGTCATTCTTCCTTACATGTTTCCATAATAACTTACGATTGGAATAGTATCCAATGACATAAAACCAACCTGGTCGAAAAGAGACTTGCGAAGGTTAGCAATCTGCCTATGCATTTGATTTCTTTGCATCGTTGATGAAAGTTGTGATAACACACAAAGAGCTTGTGTATGCAGTTAAATTAGGTTACTAAATGAATTGATGCTAAATATGGAATGGGAGGATGGGGTTTTATAGGCTCATAAAGACAGCATGCAATATGTCAGGTCATGTCAGAAAAAAATTCTATTGGTTTATAGCATCCCATTAACAATATGACATGATACAAATTTAGGAAAAAGGGCATACCAAGTAACAAAAGCAGCTTATTGATCCTTTTTACTGCTTTTGCATGCAAAACAGGAGCGTGGATTCGATTCTTGGTTGGAGGAAGTAATATGGAGCGAAAAGCTAAGAAAAAAAAGGCTCATTCCATGTCCAAATTCCAAATAATACAAGTATAATGAATATATAATTTCACTTCAATGCAATATAAAATACATACATATTGCATCGGAACATATACCATTGTTCGGTTGGTATTTTGGAAGGGGCAATCAATCGACAAAAAACAGAATGAAAACTTTGGGTGGCTCATGGTATCATAAAAAGCACACTGCTCAGATGTAAAAAATAACATTAATAGTATATCAGAACATATCTCCATACCTGAATCTCATCGGAACATTTTCATATTACCCTACCAATATCTTTACACTAAAAAGCTAGCTTATTGTGATGCTTTATTAGCCAAATAGTACTACACAGAGGTTTACTGCTTCTACTAACAAATAATCTGAATATTTAAGTTTTTGACAGCTTATGCTTTTTTGCAAATGCATGATTAGCTTAGGTTTTCGAAATGGACAGATGATGCTAATATGAGTGGCATTTGACACTAAACCATTACAAGGAACGACAACAAATCATGATTCAAATTTATGCAAGTCAGCGCTTTCATTCCTTTTTACACGAATTTATATCATGATAGGACCTTCGATTATTCTTCTCTGTTTGGATGTCAGATTATATTTATACACCCATCAGAATAAACTGACTACACACCTACTGATTTGCCTATATTATGCTGCCTAATAGTATCAAATTTTAGGCGGTGTGTGAGTGATCAAATAGTTAATGGACTTGGTGCATGTAACAGCACCTATTCCACATGCCAATCAGCACATAGAGGTTAGACATAAGATTCTCTTTTTGTTTGTGTCGAAAATAAAGAAATAAGATACCTCGCATCAACTTATCAAATATCAGGTGTAAGTAAAGATGTGGATTTTAACTTATTTGGTTACTAACAGTCAATATCTGTTATATTTTACTATATCTATAGACACGCATTAAATTTCAAATCTTTAGAAAGTTCCATCCGCGTGATTACGCAATAACTCTTGTCATTGGCCTCTATAGACACGTCTATGATCATCTTCAACGTACTGCGTAGGCGCGTAGCATAAGATACAAACTAAATAACACTTTAACTTATGTGAACAAAATCAAACCATCAGATGCACCGAAAGTGGTATTGCGAAAGATTACTATTTATGTAGTATCTCATATTTGTTTTACGTTAAATCGTATAGGCACATCTAATGCTTTTATTAAAGAACAAAGGGCTAATCAGTGGTGGTGGGAAGGGATCAGAATATGATTTTGTGACTTTTAGGGGACAAGGGTAGGAGATTCCCTTTCTCTATCATATTTACAATTTCATAAGAATTTATAAATCCGTACTTTTAACACGCGCATAAGCACTAGATTGTAGAAGATATTAAACATGAAATAACAAAAGTCGAAACTTATAACTGAAAACATTGTATGCTGTCATCCATATCTAACATATGTACACTTAACTAAGATTGAATATGCAGCTAATGATCGATGTTTTTTACACAATTGCAGAATATTTAGAGCTATACATCTAGCTTTATCCTTTTGTCTTCAAGTCAATAACGATCACTGAAAAGTTATCAGTGCGTTTTCTTGAACGTGCTTCATTTAAAAGATACTCTGCATCATATTGTGATGGGAACTCATCAGGTCTTGGTGATTGACGCTCGTGTTGCAGCAGTTTCCAAGCCATATCTCCCGCTACTTCTGCAGACAAGACATCCCATTCCCACAGGCCATCACTAGCTATTATTATGCCCTCGTCTTCTGGATTCCTTTTGACGAAAGTAAATTCAGGAACTGAAATTACGGATGGTTTCAGATGCTTATCTCCTGACATTTTATCACCAGAAGTCAAATAGTAATCCAGCTATATAAAAAAAACAATATGAAAATCAAATACATTGCAGCTTAATGTGTTTTAAAACCAGTTTGGTCAGCAATGTATGAAACGATGAAAGCATAGAATCATTTAGTACCACCTAGTTTTTCAACAGTTTATAATCCGAACCTTTTAGGTTCAACCCCTAATCCGTTACTTTTTGTGTTGTGTTGACATTATTATTCCTACGCCCAATTATATAGGCATCGCAACGGATATCAAACTTATAGAAACGGAACTCAAGAGATAGATTTATTCACCTATTGCCCTCGACATTGCAAGATTACCATTCACTCTCATTATACCCCACGGGTCTTTCACTACACGACCCCCGCTTTTGTTAATCCTCTCCAGCTCATCTTCCCTATCAGGCTGTTTAAAAATAACGTACAGTTAGTATGTTAACTGAAATGCCATATATTGAAATTGAAATGAAATAAACTTTTGCAGTATAAATATCTACCTTATGATCCTCTGTCAGAGCGATGGTACGGCAAAGAATAGCCCTACTATCACCACAGTTAGCAGCAATGATTTGGCAAGGTGAAATAAGGACTACTACTGCAGTTGATCCACCCTTAAAATGCTTCTCACAAACCGTGTTTACCTTCTCATAACCTTTAGTTAGAGAATGCTGCCACCTTTCCATCCATTCATCTATAAGACCTTCAGACCGCTTCCACGCCTTTTTCACTGCTTTGTACAATGACTCCGCACAATAATCACTTACCTGTATTATCAAGAAAAATAAGGATAATATTCTTGTTGTACTGGCATCATATGTCGTTAAACTCACTATATATGTTTTAATCTAGTAAATTAAGGAAACAAAATCGAAGACTTATTCAGGGTGTTAATACCACTTTAATTACTAACACATACATATTCAATTCTTCCACAATGTAGTCCATCAAAACTCGAAAGGAAACCAAATAATGGAAAGGGAGTACTGTAGGTAAGCTGAATCCAAACAGCCGAGAGTGAGATTTCATGTCTAGGATTAAGATCAGGCGGCCTAATGAAATAACCGTTAGTCCAAAATAAAGAACTGTAAGTTAGCTAATTTGATATTTCCTTGTTTTTGGCCTCAACCATATCAGATAGAGTAGCTCGGCTAAGGTAAGGAGGCTAATAGCATGCTCTGTCATACATTTGTTGGACCTTTTAATGTCTTGATACCAAAAGGGAATAAAGCCTGCTAAAGGAATATAATACAGGAAGGAAACAAACAGGCTTCAAGGCCCAGATCCAACCCTAGAGAGCAGTTAAATACGGTTATGTTCATAACATACCGTTTACTTTTGTAGAAACGGTGTTTCAATCACAAACACAACGTTTCTTGTATTATATATAGATTAGGATTTCTGTAATCAAACGTAACCCTTATTATTCAATAAATAGATCCTGTGGTTTATCAGGAAGGGTTCAAACCCATATCTTTTCTTGTTCTTCCCTGAATCAATTCCTCTCTTTATTTATATGATCGTTCATGATTAGTTTGGTCGTTATCCGATCCTGGAAACATAGATCAAGACCTGTCCAAAAGTGGTATCAAGAGCCTGCAGTATCAAACTTCATGGATCGATCATCACGGAAGAAACAAAAGAGACAGAAGGGAAGAAATAAGAACATCTAAGGTTTTTCAGTTTTTTTTTTTTTTTTGGATTATGATAAGAAAATAATATAAGTTTTTAAGATTTTTCAGATTTTTATTTGGTTTATGATAAAAACAAGTTTTTAAGATTTTTCTAGATTTCTTATTTGGATTATGATAAGAAAAGTTTTTCAAAGGATTCTTATTTGGTTTATGATAAGAAGAAAAAAAGAAGAAGAAAAAATGGCAGATTTGAATGAATAAAAAGGAAAGAAACATGGCTATGTTTTTTTGTTACAAAAGAAAGAGAACACAAACCGTGTTCATAAGAATTTCAAGAAGAAATCATGATGATCAAACCGAGAGGGTTGAAAGGTGTGAGGCCGAAGATGAAGACATATGAGATGATCAGACAATCTTTGCAGCAAACCAACAAAAGCCATGAACTGAAGATTATACGCAGCTGAGTGCAGACAGAATTAGTCGCAGCGAGTGCAGACAGAATTAGTCGCAGCGAGTGCAGACATAAAGAATTGCAGGGAGTGCAGACAGAAAGAATTGCTGGGAGTGCAGACAGAGAATACGTAGGATGCAGAAATCAGAGAAACGCAAGATTTTGGCATCTCGACATTAGGGGGGAACTGTTGGACCTTTTAATGTCTTGATACCAAAAGGGAATAAAGCCTGCTAAAGGAATATAATACAGGAAGGAAACAAACAGGCTTCAAGGCCCAGATCCAACCCTAGAGAGCAGTTAAATACGGTTATGTTCATAACATACCGTTTACTTTTGTAGAAACGGTGTTTCAATCACAAACACAACGTTTCTTGTATTATATATAGATTAGGATTTCTGTAATCAAACGTAACCCTTATTATTCAATAAATAGATCCTGTGGTTTATCAGGAAGGGTTCAAACCCATATCTTTTCTTGTTCTTCCCTGAATCAATTCCTCTCTTTATTTATATGATCGTTCATGAGTATTGTTTGATCATTCGATCCTGGAAAACGCCCATTGAAGACCTGTGTAACATTGGTATCAGAGCATAACGACCAAACTAATCATGATCTATGTTTCCAGGATCGGATAACGACCAAACTAATCATGAACGATCATATAAATAAAGAGAGGAATTGATTCAGAGCATAACGACCAAACTAATCATGATCTATGTTTCCAGGATCGGATAACGACCAAACTAATCATGAACGATCAAAGTAAACAAATTAATGGTGCATACTTTTAACCAAGCATATCCAATCATTGAAGACCTGTGTAACATTGGTATCAGAGCATAACGACCAAACTAATCATGATCTATGTTTCCAGGATCGGATAACGACCAAACTAATCATGAACGATCAAAGTAAACAAATTAATGGTGCATACTTTTAACCAAGCATATCCAATCATTTGATTAACTAAGTTGTCACTCTCCACCTTGAGATCGTTAGGTCTTCACTTTCCAAAAATACGAATGGTTTCCCGAAACATCCATAACTTCAAAGTAAAATAAACCGTTCTCAACCTCATCTTATTACAGTTTGATATAAGTTACTGATAGTCACTTTAGCAACAGTAAGTTTGCATATGTTGGACCTCACGCTGAGAAAGGTCACATCGAGTAATAATGACGTAAATTCACTGCAACGTGTTCACACAAGAGATCATGTATTTATCATACAGATCCAAGATTTGATCAATAAGTCCATAAATGAATTTCAGAAAGGAACGCCTTCTAAAATGTCATTATACCTATCATACAACTATGCCGTCTAATCTAATTAGTACTGGTTCACATAATCAATACCATACAAATGCTACTTAATGAAATTACACTGAACATTCTAATGGATTGTCAAACAATGAATTAAAATAGCTAGAAGATAACTTGCCACTCGCTAATGTCATTCTGTACCCTCTCATGAAAAGTATGGCAGGTGACGACTGACAAATTAGAAAGGATGTGATGCGATGGACCCTTGCAATTTATGAACCCACCACATATATATACAGTATTACTATGCACACGTTAAGAAGGCTTTATGTATAGCTACGTCGTTTGGAATTCCATACGTAAATTTGCATGAATTTCAAGTCTTATTTTTACTCCTACCATTCAGCCTGTCCCAAATAATTGTTACACTGTTTCTGTGTTCGCGCGAGCAATCATGTTTTTCTTCTCAACCAAATTGAACTTCAATTCATCGACCATTAAATTTTAGCCTATTTGGACATCATCTTTTATCTGCAATTGTTTCTCAATTAGGACTATTACTCAAACATCCAACCTAGACTTTATTAAGTTTCCTGTATCCCACGTACGTACGGTTCAGGTGTGTCCTTCAAAACTTATTAGATGGGACGGTACACCTTTTCTGTAAGATTTGTGTCCCCCCCCCCCCCCCTTTTCATGTGGAATCCTAATGTTGTGCTCCAAATCCTCAAAAACTACTTGGCTACTATCTTTTAACTATGTACTCGTACAGTTTTTCAATATGTGCTATTCACGTGTGGCTCCATTAGTAATTACGTTGCCACTGCTATACAAACTCATGCATGCCTAAGATCTCACCGCGCTCTTCGTTGTTATATTCTAATGACGTCAATAACTAATAATGAATCTTGCATTATCATTTATCATTTATTCACTTAACTAATTTATTGAGGTTAGTAAGCTAGCTAGTTGTATAAAGTGTAAGCCGCAACACATATTTATCCACTTTGAAGACATATGCGGATGTCCATATATAATATATACATTCATTCTCCTGAGATACGTACAAAAGATACTGATAGTGTAACACAATTCCTTAAGTTTTTCCATAAGCTCACCTAAATGTAGCAGAGAATATATCAAAACATATCAGCTTTGAATATATACAATTATATTTGAAGACACAAACAATTAACATATGCAGTTTGATGAAATAATTCAGAAGTATTTAGTCATTTTTATTGCACGTTTTGTTTTCTTTTAGAGGTGTTGAATAAATCAAACCATGTGGGTTTGAAACAACCGAGTCTTAGGCTAAGTGGAGTCAGTTTTCCTTATTTTCTGCAAAGTTTCCCTTTTAAATAGCAAGGCTAATGTACGTTGTATGTTATCCCCTCAAAACTATCAGTTAATAATACAACCAAAAACATTTGCCTTATATCTTCTCTGTTTTCATTGTTGCATTGTTTTATTACTGATCAACAGCTTGAGAAAAGCTAGTTTGATTCCAACATTTGGTATCAAGAGCACAACCTGGTGCATGCCCAAGTACCAATCTCGTGAAGAGATGACAGGAAACAATGGCAATGGTGAAAAAGACGGGCAAATCACACTTCACTATCCGATGTTATCAAAAAACAATTATGCGGCTTGGGCGATCAAGATGCGCGTATTCATGCAAGCCCAAGGAGTTTGGGATGTTGTGGAGCCTAGAACATCAAACACAGTTGTGGAAGGTGAAGAAGGATAAGATGGCGTTGGCGGCCATCTATCAAGGGATACCGGAAGACTTACTTTTGTCGTTGGCTGAAAAGAAATCAGCCAAAGAAGCATGGGAAGCTCTGAAGACGATGTTCATGGGGGCGGACAGAGTGAAGACTGCAAGAATTCAGACCTTGAAAGCTGAATTTGAAGCCATGAACATGAATGAGACAGAAGGTGTTGATGAATTTGCCGCGAAGGTGACCAACATCGTGAGTACCATGCGCACTCTCGGCGACAGTGTAGATGAGTCCTATGTGGTGAAGAAACTACTCAGGGATGTATCAACCAAATTTCTCCAAATTGCTTCAACACTTGAGCAATTCGGGGATTTAGATAACATGACAGTGGAAGAGGTCATTGGAAGATTGAAGGCTCACGAAGAAAGAATGAAGGGGCATGGTGATAATGATGAAAGAAGACTTCTCTTGACTCATCAAGAATGGTCAGAGAGAAACAAGAAGAAGACAGAGGGAGACTCAAAATCTAAATCGAATCCAGGAGGGTTTGGAGGCTCACGAGGCAGAGGAAGAGTTAGAAGTAATGGTGGTCGTGGGACTCGTGGAAGAGGAGGATCACACTACCAGAAAGATGGAGGACGTGGCTCATGGAGTAATCAAGATAAGAGTAAGATTCAATACTGCAACTATCAGGATTATGGTCATTATGCAGGGGAATGCACAAATCCAAGACGACCAAGAAATCATGAAAACAATTTGATTCAAGAAGCGATGATAGTGAGCCAGCACTCATCATCGTTTGATGAAGAGGTTGGTGAGGTGTTTTTAAATGAAGAAAATGTGAGGCCAGAACTAAGAACTCAAGAAGATGAACTAAAGCGATCAAGTATGTGGTACCTTGACACAGGTGCTAGCAGTCACATGACCGGTGATAGATACAAATTCCATAACACAAGAACTCAGGGCTATGTGAAATTTGGGAATGAATCAAAGGTTAAGATTGAAGGCAAAGGCTCAATTATCTTTCATTGTAGGAATGGAGAGCATCGAAAGCTTGAAGAAGTCTACTATATCCCAGACTTATGCAGTAACATAATAAGTTTGGGACAACTAGCAGAGAGAGGTGATGAAATCAAGATCAAGGATCCATATCACTACAACAAAATCAAGGTTTAGGGTCGAAAATTTCGACCCTAAATACAAAGGGTATTCGACCCTAAATTTTAGGGTCGAAATATTCGACCCTAAGCGTTCGACCCAACAATTTTGACCCTAAAAAATTAGGGTCGAAATACCCTATGTATTTTAGGGTCGAAAAAATGGGGCCCACCACTTTTCAGCAAAGTTTTTGACCAACATTTAGGGTCGAAACCCTTTGTAATTTAGGGTCGCAAAATTTCGACCCTAAATATTATCCACGTGTAAATTAAAAAAAACATTGTGAAAACGTTTTTTTTTTTAATTTATTAAATTAGGGTCGAAATCCTCTTTCAAATTTAGGGTCAAAAATTTCGACCCTAAATATTATCCACGTGTAAATTAAAAAAACATTGTGAAAACGTTTTTTTTTTAATTTATTAAATTAGGGTCGAAAAGTTTTTCAAGTTTAGGGTCGAAAATTTCGACCCTAAACATTTTATATTAATTATTTTTGCAGAATCATGTGTGCAGGTAATAATTAGGGTCAAAATTTAGGGTCGAAATTTTCGACCCTAAAACTTAGGGTCGAAATTTCGACCCTAACTATAAGTTTAGGGTCAAAATTTCGACCCTAACTATAAGTTTAGGGTCGAAATTTCGACCCCAAATGGTGCCTGGGCAAAAAAAAACTGCATTGAGCAGCTTGTTTCCAGATTTTTTTCCGGAAAAAAATCTATATTTCAACAAATCCACAATATTACAAATCACTAAACAGTACAATACTAATAATTTACAATACGTTAAATAGCCAAAACGTTAGAATACATTTCACCAAATCCTTATTTCACAAATGTAACAAGTCTAAAATTATTACACATCACAATAAATCCATGTTTCACAATTTAACAAGTCTTAAGTTATTACACATAATAAAAAGTCTAAAACCAAAAACAACTCCTAATCTGAATAGTCCCCGGCCTGATCATCATCCCCCTCATCAGCATCCGAGTTAATTAGCTCATTATCGGACATGTTGTTGGCATTCTCAAGATCTTGAGCCAACTCGTCGACGGTCCGAGTATCATTTTGATGAGGATTTAGGCTGACGGTATAGTTGGGACTTTCCCGAGAGTTAGAACTCGAGGGGCTAGTGGTGTTGACAACGGGTCGATTACAGTTGTTGAAACTGTTATTTTGGGTAAATGGAGGTTGGAGTGGGTTGAGTGGAGCATTATATGGAAATCCGGGAGGGGGAGGAATACCACGGAACTGGGGCATAACAGGGACCTGAGGCATACCAGGGAACTGAGGCATACCAGGGAACTGAGACATGCCATGCATAGAAGAGAATTGAGGTGATGGTACAAAAGGGTTATTAGGTCCGATATACCCTCGACCCACATGTGAAGTATAATGAGAAATTAAATGACTTAGGCGGGCGTTGTTTACCTCAGCATTTTGTTGCGCCACACTAGCATACATATGGGCCAAATTAGCCCGTTGCTGCGCCTCCTCAGTTTGCTTCCTCAACAGCTCTTTTTCTTGCTCATGAATCCTAAGTACCTCCGAGAGTTGTTCTCGAGTCACTCCCTCACTATAAGAACTACTCCCACATCCATATGAGGTACCACCACCCGGCAACTTCCTGCCCCTGCCGACGATATTTTGAGTGTTGCGGCTCGGATTTACTAGATCAATTAATTCGTGATCACTTTCGTACTGCTCAGCACCGCAAGAAATCGCTTCTTTTATGGCCATCATTTTCGACTGTGAAAAAGAAAGAGAAAAAAAGAAGTTAAAAACAAATAAAAATATGTTATTAAAGCATGTAATTAAATTACTTACATATCTGTCTTGATTTTCCTCGGACATAATGCCATTCTTGTTTGTGCGTGCCCTCTTCCAAGTTTGTATAAGGTCCTCGTAAGCCCCATGCTTGACTTTCTGTACAATATCAAGTAAATTAATAACAGGATCTTTACCAAAAAAAAAATTAATAACAAGATACAAATAAACAATATAAAACTTTTAAATGATCACAAAAACTATAACGATTCTTACATATTCGTTCCTTCCTTGAGCGAATGATTTTTCCCTTGATGTGTAGAAACTTTGTTTTTCGAGCGGTTAACTGTATTAACTTCACTTCTCCTCACCCGACTCGGGTGGGACCAATACTGGCACAAATCAAGCCACTCCCCTGCTGATCTGTTGCCTCACGTAGAACTCGATGGGGGCAGTACAAGCGCCGCTTCCTCGGGCGAATCATGGATAGAATAATAGTCAGCCTTTAGCTTGTTCTTATTTTTGCGCCAAAGTAGCATCAACTTACAGTTAATTCCAGTTTTTATCCTTTCTCCCACTACATATGTTATCCCGCCATAAGTCACACTTTCACGACTATCCAACCAACCCGTCAGGTTGAAATAGGTCTACATGTAAACATATGCATTTAAATAAACAAACAATTTTCAACCAAAACAGTTAATAAGACTAGATGTAACGCAAACAATTAATACCTCAAGTGTAGGAAAGATATGGGTTTTGAGGTGCAATGGTATCTCTTCCCACTCGCAAGCAAGTGGAAGTGGTCGGACTGTTTCCCCATCAGAGAGCTCAACATCGCAGCATTATCGCCTAACGGATGGAAGCTATTAAGATCATAAATATCAAATGAAACTGGCAGAGGTCCTCCATGCGCCCTATGCTTCCTCCTTAGGCTCGTATTAACCGTAACCATATGTGGTATCGGGTCACCGGCAAAGATTAGTTATTGAAGTTATTGATTCGTGAAAATTCAAACACACTTAATTAACAATAAGAGTTGACATAAAATAAAAATAAATCACAATTTCTTACTTTCGCAATTGCCAGGTACGGACTTTGTAGGTCGTCTAGGTGGAGTACCACCAGCATCCCCACCGTGTGATCTACCACCTACACACGCCATCTGTAATATAACAAGTACATGAACACACAATTTCATGGACCGGTTAATGCTAATACACAAATTCATAAAAATTTACACATTTAAACATATAAGAACAATTCCATTAAAAAAAATACACATCTAAAGATTAAATCATTGTTTCATTCAAATTACAACTTAAGATCAATTATCACAATCTGAATCATCGCTAGATAAAACTTCTTCAACAACATTATTAGGGTTCACTTCATCATCATCAGACATTTCAACATCATCATCATCAAGGGCATGTGCAACGTCATCATCTTCATTATTGATTAGATCATCATCGTCTTCATTAACCTGTGTGGTGGACACTTCTGCCGATTCGTCATTCAAACTCAAATTTGTATCCTCCAAACAAGTCAAACCAAGCGTAAAATTTGATGAACTGCTACCATGTATAACATCTTGATCGGACTCTTCAACATCCCCATGATAAACATGTTCGACCACCTTCCAACCCTTTGGTTTTCTAGCAAGGTCTTCAAGGTAAAATACTTGTGATACTTGTGTCGCAAGAATGTATTGGTTATTTTTGTGAAATTCCTTATTAGTCAAAATATGATGTATGCCCTGCTCAATGTAAGAACGTCTATTGCGTTTCGTACAATTTGGGGGGTTAATGGTGTCAAACCATTTACATCGAAACAACACAACCTTGCGGTTGCCGATATAAGTGAGCTCCAGAATTTCTTCGAGTTGACCATAATACATCTCTCCATCAAGCCCGGCTGTTGAAACACCGCTGCATTGAGTGGTGTGAAGTTTATCGCGTTCATGTATCACAAACCTCACACCGTTAACTACGCAAGAGGGGTATGTACATGCACTAGTATGTCCACATGCCAAAGAGAATAACTCTTCATTACAGTCGCTTGTCGTTTTTTTTCACGAATCTACGAAAGAGATACAAACATATTTAGATATATGAGCAATAACTCCAAGGTAATATATCTAATGTATTTACCTTGTGACTAAACCAGGTGGGAAACCTCGTTTCCACGTTATCAGGCGATTCTCTGCAAAATTTCATGATATTAGGATAAGTCATCCTGAAAGAAGATTTTTTAAAATATAGATAAGGAAGAAACATACTCTTTGTAAGCCAAGATGTCTGATTCGATTTCAGGACTGTTGTTAAGTATATACCATACAACTGCCCGCGTAACATCTAAACTCATATGAATATCTTTGACTCTACCCATCAGTTTGCATGCGGACCGGAACACCTGGAATTTATCTTTTTGTTCAGGCAAACCGTCGTCATTCCTATCAAGATGGTTAAATCTCGTCTCGACATCCTCAGCAAGATAACGCGAACAAAAAGTTAATGCTTCTTCTGCAACATAACCCTCCGCAATAGAACCTTCAGGCTTTGCTTTATTTCGGACATAATTCTTTAGCTTATTCATGTATCTTTCAAATAGATACATCCACCTGCAGCGAATGAGGGCACCTAGAATAGCCTCATCGGGTAGATGTACAACCAAATGAGGCATTATGTCAAAAAAAGCAGGAGGAAAGATTTGCTCTAAATTAATCATCACACTGGTCAATTGGTTTTTAGCTTTTACCATGTCCTCCTCCGTCAAAATTCTAGAACAAAGCTGCTTAAAAACAAGCAAAGCTGGATTATAGGATCTGCAATGTTTTTGGGCAAGTATTGTTGTACTCCGTAAGGAAGTAACCGTTGCATCATTATATGACAGTCATGAGATTTCATGCCCGTTATATTGTCATAATTAGCGGTGACTTTTTGCTTAAAGTTGGATCCAAACCCATCAGGTAGTCTAACTCCTTTGATGAATTTACAAAAAAGTTCCCTGTTAGCTTTGGTGAAAGAGTACTTTGGATGAGGCTTCTCAAACTTCCCGTTTCCTTTTGGAACTAACCACAACTCGGGTCGAACTCCCAATTTTTCCAAGTCTTGCCTTGCCTTTGCCGTGTCTTTGGATTTATCGTTTTGTAACAAGATATTCAGTATTGCCTCAAGAACTGTTAGAAATACGTTTTTACGTATATTAAAAGTATCGGTCACTCCACAATATTATTAATGTTGTAATAGCTCGTAGTTTATAGTTGCTTATTAAGTTAAGTAAGAACCGGTCCATGGGTTTGTCATGGGCCGGCCCAAGTCCACATATGACTTGGAAGTATAAATACCCCTTTCCTCCTTGGAAAGGGGTAGTTGTTGAACATTTCTTGTTTCCACTTAATGAAATAACACACAGTTTTCTCTCACTTTCTCTCTCTATTTTCTCTCTCTAGAAATCATCAACCCCCTTCATAGATTCATAGGTTATCAAGATTCTACATTTGGTATCAGAGCTATGGGGTGATTTATGGTAATGATTTGTGTGGTTTTTTAGTTTTTGATTGTATTAGTGTTCTTTAAGAAGATCCATCTTGATTCTTGGTGTTTTTGGTGTTTTTGTGATTGGGATTAGTAGATAAGTATTAGTTGTTACTTATTATTGTAGAAATCACAAAACTTTTTGGGTTATTTGGTAAAAATATGGGTTTAATCTTCATTTTTATTGATCGACTGTTCATCGTACAACCTTCTGATTACCCAGCAAAAGTTCCGAACCAACAAGTTCCGGATCAACCAAAGTTCCGAACCAAAAAGTTCCGAACCAAAAAGTTCCGGATCAACCAAAGTTCCGAACCAAAAAGTTCCGGATCAACCAAAGTTCCGGATCAACAAAAGTTCCGAACCAAAAAGTTCCGAACCAAAAGTTCCGGATCAAGGAAAGTTCCGGATCAAGGAAGTTCCGAACCAAAAAGTTCCGGATCAAGGAAAGTTCCGGATCAAGGAAGTTCCGAACCAAAAGTTCCGGATCAAGGAAAGTTCCGGATCAAGGAGAAAGTTCCGGATCAAGGAAAGTTCCGGATCAAGGGAAAAGTTCCGGATCAAGGGAAAGTTCCGGATCAAGACTTCCGAACCAAAAGTTCCGAATCAAGGTATTCCAAGCCAAATCTTCCGAATCAAACTTCCGAATCAACAAAAAAGTTCCGAATCAAGGGTTATTTTGCTTGTTTTTTCGACGATTTTTTAGAGGATTTAATCTTGGTTTCTTACAACAAAAACTCAACACAATTCACAAGCTTTACTTCACTGCTCGATCAACCGATAATCTTTGTCTCTTTGAAGTTAACAAAATGAATCCGAATTCAGTAATGCCTCAGATGACATCACTTACGGATATTTCCGTCATTACGGGAACGGATAATCGCCCGCCAATGCTCATCAAAGAAGTTTTTGAAGCATGGCAAGGCCGGATGATGTCTTACCTTAAGGGAAAACCGGTTTATGGGAGGCTTATGGTTAAGTCAATTTTAAATGGTCCACTTGACTATGGTACCATCGTGGCTAACAATGTGACTCGACCAAGAGAATTTGAAGAACTTACACCAGCTCAACAACTTATTTCCGATGCAGACGAAAAAGCTCTTCAAACCATTCTCCAAGCTCTTCCCCATGACATCTATAGGATGGTAAGTCAGTATACGGTGGCAAAGGATTTATGGGAACGTCTAAAGGTGTTGCTACAAGGTACGTCTCTCACAAAACAGGAAAGGGAATGTCAGTTGTATGATCTGTTTGATAGATTCACGTACAACCCAGGGGAAACGCTTCACGATTATTACTTCAGATTCACCATACTCATGAATGATCTGAATGTATACAATCTCGTGATTGCACCATTCCAGGTTAACACCAAATTCTTGAATACTTTACCTCAAGCTAAATGGGGTGAGTATATTACCGATGTTAAGTTAACCAGGGATTTGCCTAAGTGCAATTTGGATCAACTATATGTTTTTCTTCAGCAGCATGAGAAACATGTGATCATGCACCGTTCGCCTCGAGGTATGTACCCTGATTCATTAGCTTTGATGGCGAATCAACCAAGCTTGTCTCACAACAACACTCCTTATATCTTGGGACATCAAGCCTATCATCCATCACCTTACATGACACCAACCTTCCCCCAATACTCGATTCTACCGTAACCACCCACCTCACATCAGCAACAATATCGGTTTAGTGCACCTTCATCACAATATGCTACACAACCTCATCCAGCAAGTATTGCACCTTATGCTCAATCTTCATATTCTTCTTATCAAGAGAATGCAGCATATCCAACAAGCTATCCTGATCAAATGAGTATTCCTTCTAGTGATTATGCAGCTCTACAAGACCAAGCAATGTACTGTGATGATGAGGAAATCCCCATTCCTGTATTCAAACAAGGAGCTGACCCAGTTGAAGTGTTAACCACTATGTCTGCTTATCTCACAAGGACTTTAAGCAAACGAGGATTTAGGGGATCAGCTCCTACCAACAATCAGTTGAGGAATTCATCCAATTCTCGCCAACAAGCTACTATTGAGAATGGCAGGGTAATGGTTCAACCTATTCAACCATATCAGGGGAGACCTAACACATCAACTACCAATGCTCGCACGGTCAATACTGCTCCAATGGTCAATCCTGCTCCATGGGCTAATTCCACAGGCAAATTGAGAATGATTACATGCTACAACTGCAAGGAAGAGGGTCACATGTCCAGGGATTGTAAGAAACCCAAGAGGAGAAGGGATGGACAATGGTTTGCAGAGAAGATCTATCTGGTGAATGCTCAGGCACAAGGAAGGGAACTTGATGAAGAGGAGCTTGCATTTCTTGCTGATCCAGGGATTGCTGAACAAGACACTGTCACCACACAGAATGCAGCATACCAAGCAGATGATCTCGATGCGTATGACTCAGACTGTGATGAATTTCAATCTGCAAAGGCTGCTCTCATGGCAACTATCTCCAGCTTAGGGCCAGAAAAGAGATCTGAGGTACTTATTAATACCACCGATAATACCACTGATGCTAGTATTCAACCACATCAAGTTGTGCAAGAGAGTGCTGATTCGAATGAGTCTTCGGTGGTGAGTCTTTCAAATGAGGAGACAAACAATGATAGCAATATCAATGTGAGTCCCCAGACTTTGAGTGAATCACAACCGGGAGCCATTTCGCATACGCCTACTCCTGCTCAACAAGATTTGGTCATGGTTCCTGCTACATTACTTAGCCAGATGAATGCTGCACTCTTAGAAACCCTAGCTAAGAATAAGAATTTGTCTGATGAGCTTGCCTTAAGCAACGAGAAAGTTCAAACTTTGGAATTAGTGCCTTCGTCTAGTGTTCTAACAAATCCCGAATATGATCACTTTCGAAACAAACAAATGGGTCACTTGCAAGAAATTGAAAACTTAAGAGCAAATCTATCTAATGAACTTAAAGAAAAGGAGTTAGTGGTCACTAATTTTCAAAAACTTCAAACGGATTTTGAATCACTCGAGTCTAAGAAGAATGAAATGGAGATTAATGCTACTAATAAGATTAGAAGTCTAGATTACTTGCTTTTAAGACAATACGCTGCTTCTCAACTAGTGCACTTATTTGATGCTTCGTTTAGAGAATTTAACTTATCACGTCAAAAAGGCCTTCCCCCTAACCCAAGGTATGCAAAACAAGCTTTAAGACATAGTCCAAGACTTTATAATGCAACTCAATTAGGATTGGCCTTAGACCCGATTGGTTTTTTCGATGATCGAACAAGTAAGGATGTAGTTGATGAGGATCGGTCATACAATTCTGCAAAATATCCCGAGTGTGATTATTTTAAGATGAATAAGGAGCTTGCAAAAACGGATTTTAGAATTCGCTTCCATATGGACAAAGATCTCATCACAGCACGAACCTACATGTTAGAGGAAGAAAACCCTAGTACATTTCCTTCACTTGTCAACATGGAAGGTCCTAAGGAAATTCCAAAGAACCTTCCACCTGTTAGCACTGTATGGTTAAACTTGCAAGAGATTAATCAATACTTTACTAATTTTGACAAGGTCATTTTGGAATGTACGACTTCAAATGGCTTAAACGCCGGAGAATGGGCTTTCGAACACATGAACGAGGTGTTTAAAAATGAGATCAATCCGTTTGTCGACAGTCTAAAAGGAAGTTTTGCATCTCTTAAGGAAAATCTTGTGTTTGAAATTGGTGAAGTTCAAAAAGTGTTTTATGAAATGGACACCGCTTACGAACTACAACTAATTGAAAAAGAAAAGATTTTAACCGAATATGACTGATTCTTGTCTGCAGTAATCTTGTGTGATGTGCTTACTACTGTAAATGTTAATTATTCGAATGAGCTTACATCCGCTATGATTAATTGTGATGTTGTGCATATATGTGATGATGTTTGTGATCTCTCTGTAAATGTTGCTGATACTGTAAATGAGGTAGATAATCATTCTTGTCACGAATCTAACGCTGAGTTTTTAAAGCTACAAGATTCTTACAATTTACTTTCAAAACGCTTTAATCAACTAGAACAACATTGTATATCTTTAGAACTGAAACAACAAACTCAAAATGAGGATATTTTGATAACAAATAGTTGTGAAAACGGTGTTGAGACGAGTGACAAGATGATTGCAATTGTTAAGGCATTAGAGGAAGAGATTATGAGATTGAAGAGAGACGTGTCATCAAATGAAACAATCAAATTGGAACTAGAGGCTGCAGAGTCTAAAAACCAGGTCTTAGAAATTAGACTTTCGTCTGTTCTAGGGGAGATGGATCGGACAAGACATGGACTATCCGCTCTTTATGGTTCACTAGAAGAACGCTTCGCTTTTAATGCGGCACAGCAACAATCTTATGTTGAACAACTGAACCAAAAGTGTGAGGAAATCTCTGACTTAAACATCCTGCTCATAGACAAAAACATGGTTTTGGCCGAGTTAAAGGAGACACTTCTTCTCACCCGACAAGAAGTTGTTGATAACTCCGCTACCGACTCCGCACCGTCCACTAGTGCTCCAACAACCAAGTCAGTAGTGCTTTATAAGAACCCGCTTCATAAGAGAAACTCGGTTACCTACGATGATTATATGAGGAATGCCATTAAGCATGTAGATCTTGTTAGGGATATTTTAGACGATCTTTATGCCTTAGATCCCTCAAGTAGCTACTATTATCCGGCTCATGAATATATTAAGCGAGTTCAATATTGCTTAGCATATTTGCAATACACAGGTAAACCAGGCTCTGCACTACTTACTAATAGGCCCATTACTGTAACTCCATTCAATAAGACTCCAGGAGCAAAACCGTCACTGGCACAATCAAGTAAGGCACCTTTAAAATCTGTTGCTAATGTTCCCACTTTGCCTTCTACAGGATTAAAAGAGACTACTAAGGCTAAAGGATCGCCACTCAAGAAAGATAAGATCAAGCCCTCCACTAGTAGTGCCAAAATGAAGAAAGTAGAAGCTCACCATATGAATGTTAGTTCAGTTTTAAACAAAAAGAATCATGTTAAGACTAAAAGCTCTGCGCCTGTGCAGAAGCCTAAACCATTCGTGAATTCTAATTTGAATTGTTGGAATTGTAATGAATGTATGTTTTCCCAACGTCATGATTTGTGTCTTATTGATCATGTGAATGAAATGAATGCCATTAAGAATGGTCTTGAATGGAAGCCAACGGGTAGAACTCGTGCCCAAGTTGGCTGGCAATGGCGTCCCACTGGTAGGACCTTTACATTAGATGGAAAAATGTTCCCTTTAACTAGGAATGCATCCATTGAGGTTAGGTCTGAGAGTCCTTTAGTTAGGAACACTCGCACTCAAGTATGGAAACAGCGCCCTTTAAATAGGTCAGCTCCCACTATAGTGCCTATCAGTGAAGAAATACCTCAGGATTTAAGCCAACTAGAATCTACACCACCAACTAGGAAGAAGAAGGCTAGGAAATCTAAGAAACCTAGAGTTAGCAAATCTAAGATTATTAAATCTGTACCTGCTAATAACAAGGAACACTCAGATTCCGATACCTCTACATTGTCTTCGTGTGGTGATATTTTCAGGTGGTCCAAATCATCCTGTGGTATTTGGACTCCGGTTGTTCAAAGCATATGACCGGAGATCGCTCGATGCTCTGAAATTTCGTCAGCAAGTTTCTTGGTACGGTTAAATTCGGTAATGATCATATAGCAAAGATAATGGGGTATGGTGAATATCAGATTGGAAACGTTACGATTTCAAGGGTATACTATGTAGAAGGTCTTGGTCATAATTTATTCTCAGTAGGACAGTTTTGTGATTCCAACCTTGAGGTTGCTTTTCGACAACACACTTGTTTCATCCGCAACTTGGAAGGAAAAGATTTGTTGAAGGGATCTCGTGGTGCAAATCTTTATACCTTGTCCTTACAAGACATGATGGCCGCCTCTCCAGTATGTCTTCTCTCTAAAGCATCTAAGACCAAGTCATGGTTATGGCATCGCAGATTATCTCATCTTAATTTTTATGCTATTAATCATCTGGCTAAAAACGAATTAGTTCGTGGTCTTCCAAAGCTCAAATTTCACAAGGATCATTTGTGTTCCGCGTGTTCAAGGGGGAAAAGTACCAAGAAATCATACAAGCCCAAAGCTGAAGACACCAATCAAGAAAAACTTCATCTTTTGCATATGGATCTTTGTGGGCCAATGAGAACTGAAAGTGTGAGCGGTAAGAAATTCATTCTGGTTATTGTGGATGATTTCTCCAGGTTTACATGGGTTAGATTTCTACGTACAAAGGATGAAGCACCGAAGGCTATCATCACTTTTCTGAAATTCATTCAGGTACGTTTGAATACTACTGTCCGCCGTATTCGTACAGAGAATGGAACAGAGTTCGTCAACCAGACTCTTCGTGATTACTATGAAGGAGTTGGTATCTCACATGAAACATCCGCTGCACGCACTCCACAACAAAACGGTGTTGTTGAAAGACAGAATCGTACACTTATGGAAGCTACTAGGACTATGCTTATTTATGCGAACGCTCCATTGTTCTTGTGGGCAGAAGCTATATCTACTGCATGTTTCACCCAAAACCGTTCTATCATTCGGAAACGCCATGGAAAACACCTTATGAGCTTCTACATGACCGTAAACCCGATGTTTCATTTTTTCATGTGTTTGGTGCTCTTTGTTATCCAAACATTAATAGTGAGAACTTGGGTAAGCTTCAACCGAAAGCCGATATAGGTATTTTCATTGGTTACTCATCGTCCAAGAAAGCATACCGAATTTACAACCGTCGTCTTGGCAAGATTGTAGAAACTATGGACGCAGATTTCGATGAGCTGACAGCGATGGCTTTTGAGCAACACAGCTCTGAACCCGCGCTTCATGAGATGGGAACCGGTGCTATTAGTTCCGGATTAATTCCCAATAATCCTACTTCTACATCATTTTTACCACCATCAAGGCCCGAGTGGGATAAACTGTTTCAACCGTTGTTTGACGAATTCTTTGATCCCCCAAATGATGAAGTTCAAGCACCCGTAGTGATAGCTCCAATTCCTGAAGTTGTTGCTCCAGCCAATGAAGCTTTATCTAATGCATCTTCAATTCACATTGAACCGGATGCACCTTCACCAAGTGATTCTTAAACTACACCTGAATCGTCACCCCTACTTGTGCCTAATGATGTGGAAGAGGATTCTATTGATCACGATTTGGAATATGCTCACCTGCAAGAGCTTCCTTTCTTTGGTGTAGTGATACCTGAAAACCCTTCAGCCGCGTCTACCTCAGAAGAAGCTCCTTCTATTGTTCACTCCATACCACCTAGGATTGAAAATCATAGCACCAAATGGACAAAAGATCACCCAATTAGGAATGTCATTGGAGATCTAGATCGACCAGTCTCTACATGCCATCAATTACAAGAGAGTGCACTCTATTGCTACTTTGATGCAATTCTCTCTGAAGTTGAACCTAAAAATTGGCAGCAGGCTATGACTCAATCATCTTGGATTGAAGCCATGCAGGAGGAACTAAATGAATTCCAACGACTTGAAGTATGGGAATTAGTTCCTCTCCCTGACAAGGTTAACATCCTTACCTTGTTATGGGTTTATAAGGTTAAACTTGATGAGATGGGTGCGGTATTAAAGAATAAGGCTAGATTGGTTGCTAGAGGATATAAATAAGCCTTGGGTATAGACTTTGAAGAATATTTTGCTCCTGTGGCAAGATTGGAGGCGATTAGACTATTCCTTGCGTATGCTGCTCATATGAACATGATCGTCTATCAAATGGATGTGAAGACGGCATTTTTGAACGGTGAACTAAGGGAAGAAGTCTATGTTAGTCAGCCGGATGGGTTCGTTAGCACGGAGTTTCCTAATCATGTGTACAAGCTTAAGAAGGCTCTCTATGGGTTGAAACAAGCTCCACGCGCGTGTTATGATCTCCTCTCAACATATCTCATTTCGGAAGGCTTCTCCAAAGGCAAGGTGGACCCCACTCTATTCACTCTCAAGGAAGGCAACGACATGATTCTGGTACAAATTTATGTTGATGATATAATATTTGCTGCCACTAACATAGAATTGTCAAATCGCTTTGAGAAGATAATGTCCACACGCTTTCAGATGTCGATGATGGGAAAATTTTCATTTTTCTTAGGATTACAGATTTCTCAGAATCCCAGAGGCATCTTTATTAATCAATCCAAATATGCTCTAGAATCTCTTAAGAAATATAACTTTGAAAATTGTGACCCCGTGGATACTCCAATGGTGGAGAAATCCAAGTTAGATGAAGATAGGAATGGGACTATTGTCGATCCAAAACTTTACCGTGGGATGATCGGCACCCTTCTATATCTGACTGCTAGCAGGCCTGATTTGCAATTTGCTGTATGCATGTGTGCCCGGTATCAGGCTCGACCTACCGAAAAGCACCTACATGTAGTTAAAAGGATCTTTCGGTATCTAAAAGGAACACTTCATCGTGGTCTATGGTATCCAAAAGATTCCTCCATTGCTCTAATATCATACGCAGATGCCGATCATGCTGGATGTCAAGACACGAGGCGTAGCACTTCTGGATCTGTGCAACTCCTTGGAGATAGATTGATCAGTTGGTCTTCAAAAAGGCAGAAAAGCGCTGCAATTTCTAGCACGGAGGCTGAATACATCGCCATGTCCGGTTGTTGTGCTCAAGTCCTTTGGATGAGATCACAATTAACTGACTACGGTCTTGGATTTAACAAAATCCCGATGTATTGTGACAACAAGAGCGCCATTGCCCTTTGCTGCAACTATGTTCAACACTCCCGGGCCAAGCACATAGACATTCGCTACCATTTCATTAAGGAGCAGGTGGAGAACGGAGTGATCGAGCTGTATTTTGTCACTACTGAGTACCAGCTGGCGGATATGTTCACCAAAGCCTTAGATCGAGGACGAATCGAGTTTTTGATCGACAAGCTTGGCATGAAATCATTCACTCCAGCGACTCTCAAAGAGTTGGCAGAAGAATCAGCTGAATAGTCGTGGTAAACTATTCAGAGTATCCTTTATTCGTGATCATGTATATTATCGTAAATATATAAACCACAAAAAGAAAATACAAAAATATAAAACCACCAAAAACCATAAAAAAATATAAAACATACAAAAACCATAAAAATTATAAAATCCAGAAAAACCAAAAATATTTTTCGTTTTTAAATCGGGCATGTCTTTTAGTACGGTAATATTTACGGCCTTAGAAATGTCGATCAATATTGACACGGTGCCATAAATAGAGTCCGTATAAAAGTTGTACATTTTTAAAACATGCCCATTATGGCTTGTAGTTATTTCAGACTGCAACCCGGTTTTCATAATAAAGTCACGTATTTCCTTGGAAAACGTTGGCTCACAACGGGAATTAATTTTCTCGGGCATGATTTACAAGCCAAATCATGCAAAGGGATCAAGTTTACTTTACAACTTGGTCTAACACAAATTTGTGTACGTCTCAGTGCATTAATTTGTTAAAATAAGAGAAATCTTATTGACACCACGAATCAAACTTTTTTCAAGATACAAATTGGAAATGCTTTCATCAATATTTGACTCTTTAAACAATGACTACAGCTCTTTAAATAGAAAACGGGTCATCGTTTAAGGGGGAGAAAATATTAAATCATCTTCGTCATTAAATCGATTTTCAAAAGTGTTTGTGGAAAATTAATTGGTTAAATGATTTATGAGTGGTTTTGCTTTAGAATACAACTTGTGCGTGTTCTATGTGATAGGAATTGCTTTAGATTTTGGAGATTTGCAAATAGGTTGCGATTGCTAAGTTGTGTGAACGATAATAGTGGCTAAGTTTAACAATGGTCAAGAAAAGAAATGAAAAGTTTTAAATCTAAAAGGGAAAAGGAGTAAAAAATGTAGGGTTAAAAAGTGACAATGTGTGAAAGGTGCTAAAACTTGACCTAGTCAAACAAAACCCCCCGCCCCCTTACCATTTTTCATTCACTGTTTCTTTCCATCTTGCCGCCATTAACACACATACACAAGCTTTAAAAAAAAGTCTTGTTTTTAATCATCCAACCGGTTCATTAGATTCTAAAAGGTAACAACATCATCTTTAATTTATAACTCGTCTAATTCTTCAATGAAATCATGTTAATTGCTTCGTTTACTTAGATTAAGTCCAAATTAGGGTTTTTGTCTATTTAAGCAGTAATTGATTAGGGTTTTAGGTGGGTTATACTCGGAATATCATTAGATTATGATTGGTTGCCTTAGTTTGCCTTAGAACTCACTAAATGCGACTAGATTAATCCTTCATAGCTGCGTTTCTTAAGTTCCGGATGAACATGGATATAAACTTCCGAATGAAGGAATTTTCTGAAAAACTTCCGAATGAAGGAATGTTCCGAACGAACTTCCGAATGAAGGAAGTTCCGAATGAAGGACTTCTGAATGAAGGAAGTTCCGAATGAAGGACTTCCGAATGAAGGAAGTTCCGAATGAAGGACTTCCGAATGAAGAAGTTCCGAATGAAGGACTTCCGAATGAAGAAGTTCCGAATGAAGGACATCCGAATGAAGAAGTTCCGAATGAAGGACTTCCGAATGAAGAAGTTCCGAATGAAGAACTTCCGAATGAAGAAGTTCCGAATGAAGGACTTCCGAATGAAGAAGTTCAAGAACTTTCGAATGAAGAAGTTCCGAATGAAGAACTTCCGAATGAAGAAGTTCCGAATGAAGAACTTCTGAATGAAGAAGTTCCTAATGAAGAACTTCCGAATGAAGGAAGTTCCGAATGAAGAACTTCCGAATGAAGGAAGTTCCGAATGAAGAACTTCCGAATGAAGAAGTTCCGAATGAAGGAATGTTCCGGATGAAGAATTTCCGAATGAAGGAATGTTCCGGTTGAAGAAGTTCCGAATGAAGGAATGTTCCGGATGAAGAGTTGTTTGATTAATATTGTTTGCCTGTTATATGTACTTGTTGTATTATGTTATGATTTGTGTTATGCTTAGAAGTAAGAATGATATATATCTATATGTTTTTGTGCATCAACCTTTCATGTCTTATCTTAAGCAGATACAATGACTAATCCAACAGTACAAGCAATCCAAGACTCTAGAGAAGCCGCTATTGCTAAAGCACGAACCCTCAAGTTCATACCAAACAATTACCGGCTGAACAAGTCTCAAAATCCACTCACCATGGATTTAAAGTAGCCATCGCAATCCTTGATCACTCTCATTTCAAGAACGGCCTTAGGAGTACTGCCTCGGTGCCTTATGAGTACATGTATGAGTTCTGGGCTACCAAGGAGAGTACTTCAAACAAGATCACCTTCACCATCGACAACAAGCAGCAGACGCTCACAGTTTCAGACTTCCGTAAGATTTTTGGTATACGGGATACACCCAAAGGCATGTCATTTTCGAGGGATCCTACTAAAGATGAACTCATGGAGATGTTCGAGGCTCTTGGATGTCCTGACATACGAGTTGCGTCTGAGTTTACCACTGCTAAAGTAGGACAACCTTGGAGAGCAATGTTGGGTATTCTCAGTAGATGTCTTACACCGAAAACAAGTGGGCATGATGCTTTGCGTAGTCCAATAATGAACCTCTTCTATGGCATGTACAAAGGTGCAAATGCAGATTATGCATTGTTGATATGGGAAGAATTCACCTTTCAACTCTTCCAAAACAAGAAGCTGAAGACAAATTTCTTTCCTTATCCTCGGTTTATCAAGCTTATCATTAATTATTTTATGAAAAATGATGCTACTATTGATAGGCGTGCAGCAAGTCGTTATCACACTGAAGAAGCTGATGATACTGTGGATCTAAGGCATGAAGGACCATCTGGTGGTGTGATTCCTGGTCCTATTCCCGATTATCTTCTGACGGAGAAAATCAAAGGCTCTGCTGATTACAAACTACTGCTGTTAGAAATCAAGAAGCTAAAAGCAAACCGTCAGACTGGAGAAGACTCGTCTACTACGGTCAAGAGTAAAGGTAAACGCAAGCAACCAGCTGCGTTACCTGAACCCGAAACCAAGAAGAAGAAGACTGAGGTTAAGAAGGGAAAGGGTAAGGCTGATGAGATGGTTCTACGTGACGAAGAAGATGTTGTTGATCCTACTCTTGACAAGACAAAGAGAAAAATGATGAAGATAGGTATTCAAAGGAGTAGGAAAGATACTGGCGGTAGTGGTTCGGGTGCACGGGTAAATATTGAAGAAGAGTACGAGGAGCCAGAGGATGTTTTTGAGTTTGGATCACCTGAAAGGTATTCTACTTTGAAGGAGACATCCATCCCCCCCGTTTCAGCAAGTGTTGAAAAGGAGTCCGGTGCTCCTACAATCATGGTGTCCACTCAACCATTAGTAACTCAACCTTTAGCAACTCAACCTCCACCAATACAACCCTTACCAACCAGACCGGTTTCAACACCATTTCTTCCACCACCAATAACTCCCATCCTTAGTACCGTAGTAACAACCGAGCCTCTTCAACCTTCCCAGAGTAGCTCTGGAACATCATCAATGGCTGCATTTGTCATGGCAGAAATGTTGGACAAACACACGGATAATCAAAAAAGAGAGATGGATAATCTTCGCCAAGAGCTACTTCGAAGAGTGCAAAGTGAAGAAGCAACTAAGAAAGCCCAAGAAGAGATGCTTGCTAAGTTCGCTGCAGAGATGGAGTTAACACGAAAAGCTCATGCAGAAGAACTAGCTCAGGTTAAGCAGGTTGAGGCTGATAAGCATGCTGCACGTATCACGAGACTTCAAGCGATGAGGGATAAATACAAGGAGCAAAAAGAAGCACTTGAAGCTTCTGTTGAAGAGAGAGTGCAAGAATCCGTTGAATCCATTATGCCTAAACTGCGTGATGATTTGAAGACACTAGCAGCTGATAACTTGATGATCAAGTCATCCAATCCTTCAGAATCTGCCTACAAAATTGCTTATGAGTTAACGGATTTTGAATTAAAGAAGATCCTCAAAGCTCGTATGGTGGAACTTAGATCGTTTGATAAATCTTGGATTCAACGGGCTCTTTACAAATCCCTGAATGACGCTATCATGGAGGATGATAGGTTATTCAAAACGTTTGGAAGTGTGGTACCTTATCACATTCTACCTGAGGAAGAAAGGGAAGAAAGTGAAGAAGAAGAGGGTACTGGTGAAGAAGAGGAAGAAGAAGAAGAAGAAGAAGAAAAGAATGATGACGATGACGATGATGGTGATGATGATGAGGATGATGATGATGATGATGATGATGGCGATGATGGTGGTGATGGTAATGAGGAGAGTGCTAGGGGGAGCAATGAGGATAACGATGAGGATGATGATGGGGGTAAACAGCCAAAAGAGGGAGATAAGGTTACCAGCTCCAAGAAACCTGCTAAGTCTGGAACCAAGTCCAAGAAAGATGCATCGCAGAAGGACAAATCAACATCAACGGAATCAAGACGATCTAAGTGGCGCCACGATGTGAATGCTACTATAGCTTCATCGATTCCCGGTACTTCTATTGCTGTATCTATACCTGTTACCACTAACCCTATTAGTCCTTTTATTGTTTCTCCTGTGATTGCAGAATCCGTAACGGAACCTGAAGCTGCACAACACTCACCCGTTCATGACACCGCCGAGATGCCTGAATCAGAACCAGCAGATGTTCGTGTTTCTACTCCTCTACAACAAGCACAACAATCTACGGTTCCTGAACCAAGCACACAAGACTGGGCAGACACGTTGGAAATTGACGAGACTGCACCGCCACAGGCTTGGATCACGGCAGCGGCGCAATATGATCCAATCACGGACGCTGACAGAGATGTTCTATATCTCCGTATCCGTAGTCCGATTGACTTGTGTGCATTTCTTGCTCATGAGTATAAGACTTCGGTTACTCCGTCTTTGGTGAAGAAAGCACTTAAGGATAAAAGACTTCGCGCCAAAACCCGGTTAACCCGAATGGAGTTCGAGTATTATGCCGATGAGATCTTGAAAGCTCTGAATACCGTTCAACGGCCAGGTCTTCATGAATCAGAAAGAGCTCCACCTCCACTTGATCCTACTCAAGATAATCAGATAGCTCTCGACTTCTTCGTCACCTATGATCTTGAGTATCTTCTGAAGGGTTCATCAAAGTACGCAACCTCCTTGACCTTGCTGAAAGCTGCCAACTGGGGGACAATACCCTGGATCGAGGAAAAGGTAAACCGACTCTGGGTCCCAAAGGTAACTCGTAATTATGATATGTATGCTGTTATAGGTGCATCTCATTGGGACGAACGAGTCCGAAGGGCGTACAGGGGTTGCTGCCTAGTCAATTCAGGAAGTAACGTTAGATCCGATATCTGCATCTCCAGCATCTTAGGGTTGAAAACTGAAGCCAAGAATGGCTATTATCATGTGACGGGGATTCGATTGAAAAGGGAGGATGACAGAGAATACAAAATCCAGCAGGGAGATTTTTCTATCATTCGCCTTGAGGATATCGAAGATATGCTGCTTCTGATGACCCGAGATCAACTCACACATATTCCTCGTGAAGACCTCATTGCCTTGAATACAGCACTTCGTATGTTCACACGAAGCGTTGTTATCAAGAAACGAGTTGAAGATCTTCAGTTGGGAGTCGAAAGCTACCAAAGGAAGCTCAACTTAACCCGTCCAGTGAATCAAGTTCTACCTCAACATGTAGATAGATGTCCCTATACCGGCATTTCTGTCCCGAATTGCGGCATTTTCTACTTGAACAGTCGAGGTTTAATGAAGTTTATGAGGGTGGGTGAGCTTTATAAGTACAGTGATGGGACTCTTCTACAAGTCAGAGGAAAGTTGGAGCATCTTAACTCGGGTGGGACTTTGCCAGAGATGACGGAGGATTGGCATCCGGGTTATCGGCAAATGGCGAAGTACGTGATCAAGAAGATTGATCAAAAGCTCCGTGAACGTAGATTGATGAGGAGCTTGGAAAGATTCGTTGGTGGGAGACCATATTTAGTGCACCACAAGCTACTGCAACGATCCATCTAATGGGTCGTACATTTCAGGTCCACTTTATATTGGTTTTTTCAATTGTGAATATGTAAATTTGTGAATATTGTGCTTTTGCGGCTTGATGTAGTGTTAAGGTGTGATAATTTTTCAAGAATTTCTCACGAGATTCTAAATCTTTCAAAATATATCATACTAAAGCACTACAACTATCCCTTATTAAATTAAGGGGGCGCATTAATTTGTTCTATGGCCAAACATCGATTTCATTTTTTACCCAAAGACCGGTTAATCCATTCAATATCCCAAATATTAATGGTTAACATTTTGGATAAAGGGAGAAAATGGGATTAAGGAGACATAAATGATACTTGGCTAAAAGATGAAAAAGACTTAACGATTATCCAACTTAATATGTGTAAAGCACGTGTTAAGGGGGAGCGTTTTTGATGAACAAAACACCTAAGGTACAAAAATTTTGATTTCAATATCACAAGTACCTTTAGGTGATTTTCAATGATTTTTCATGGTGGCAATTCCTTCCCAAAACACGCTTAATTCACGACGAATGTGGTGACAAAAGGGTGGTAGGAATAGGTTTAGTCCAATGATTCATCAGAGCCGATGGAATCTTCCCAAGGACAATTCCCTAGATAGAATTAGAAGTCCTAGGAAAGATGGAGAAAGAATGTGAACGTAGCTGAATGCCGACCAAGTACTTAAGCTAGCACTGGAACAATCACAACAAGGTGCTAGTGATGACGTATTGGTAAGCATTGAAGGGGTTGAAGAATGAAAAAGAATTGTAAAGATAAAGGGTGTAAAGAAAGAAGCCCTCCTTACAACTTAAGGCAGAAACCGGGTCAATACATATGCTATTGAGGTCATTTTTTCTAATGATTCTCGGTATTGAAGAAAGACATCGTGGACCCAGTGATGCAATGCACAACCCTTCCCAGCTAACTCAAATATCTCTCAAAAGGTATTTGTTTTAATCACACGGAGATCAACACGTTATCTATTGGTTTATTCACTCCGAATAAACTGGTATTGAAAAGGTGGCACTCCTCTCCAGCCATCGCTCACTAAATCAAAACGCACAATCGAGTCAAGAGCCAAGAGATCATCAAAAGTCTCATTAGGACACTTTCCATTTATTCCTTGCTTTCTCACACACTGTGAAAAGTAAGAGATTTTCATGAATCCTACGCAGTATTCCTGTAATATTGCCAGAACATCCGAGTAATACGCAAGTATTACAATGAAGATGGAAATCCTGCTTGAGCCAACATCAAACAAGCTCATGGTAGGTTACACGTGCGGTTCTTTTAGAACCAATCTTGTGAAAAACTGAAAAGAAACAGTGGTTTAACTCTTAATTGAACTTAAACTCGTTCCAGGCCTCTACGCATTATCATATGATCTTGCCAGAACACTCAGAGTGACTCTTTATAGATCACAGTGACGAGTGGAAATCCTTCTAGTGTTAATATCAAACAGCACTTGGTAGGTGACGTGCAAGATTCTTTATGAATTGAGGTCGTGACAACTGGAAAGCAACGATGGTGAAAATCTTAATTGAAATTCACTTGTTCCAGGTTTCATGAATTGACGGCTTCAAATCACAAGGATAATTTATCCAAGTGATTCACTCTTTATGTTCGCAGTCAGCTTTGGACGGTCGAATAAAGAGAACGGGTTTACCCGCGAAATCCTGTCAGGAAGTTACTTAATTGAAACTATCCGTCACGGGTACGATATCTAATATCGTCCAACGGTCTTCACCGACCGGAGGTAAAATGCTACCGAATTAGAATAAAATGTTCAAAGCCATTTTATTCGTGTCGTTGCTGTGTACCTGTTAAAGACGGTGGCGTTGCTGTGTACCTGTTGAAGACGGTGGCGTTGATGTGTACCAGTGAAGACGGTGGTGTTGCGGTGTACCTGTAGAAGTCGTTCCCACATGCTTATGTTTTTCTGCATCAAAGTTTAGCAAAAATTCAAGAAAGTACAAGATAAAGTCTTCCGCTGTACCAAATTCTGAAACTTTCGAGAATTCAACAAAAAGACATAAGTGTGTGGAACATGGAGTCACGAGGAGGCAAAATTCACAAGAAGGCAAAGATCGCACGTGAAAGGCCAAAAGAACAATGCTCTCAAGCCAAAGCGAAAAGATCAAACCAACATATTCACAACAAAAGAAAGAAAAGAAGAAAAGACTACGAGCTAAAGAACGAAGACTTAGTATAGTATGCTAGGTTTAGAACTTTGTAACGTGGAGTGACCTCCCTTAGGGGGAGATTGTTAGAAATACGTTTTTACGTATATTAGAAGTATCGGTCACTCCACACTATTATTAATGTTGTAATAGCTCGTAGTTTATAGTTGCTTATTAAGTTAAGTAAGAACCGGTCCATGGGCTTGTCATGGGCCGGCCCAAGTCCACATATGACTTGGAAGTATAAATACCCCTTTCCTCCTTGGAAAGGGGTGGTTGTTGAACATTTCTTGTTTCCACTTAATGAAATAACACATAGTTTTCTCTCACTTTCTCTCTCTAGTTTCTCTCTCTAGAAATCATCAACCCCCTTCATAGATTCATAGGTTATCAAGATTCTACAAGAACGTTCTTTTCGATGTGCATGACATCCAAATTGTGTTTTAGTAGAAGAAAGGGCCAATACTCAAGCTCCCCAAAGATAGAACGCTTAGTCCAATTCAATTCAAAATTTCTATTAGGAGGTGGTTTGGTTTTCTTAGTTTCTGGATGCTTCCCCGGCTTACGACTCAAGAGGCTATTAATTTGTAACTGGATATCCATTTCGGTAAACTTTCCCGGTTTAGGCTTCCGTTCGGCTTTACCATGGAATTGCCTAGTTTTACTCCTTAGATAATGATTTGTTCTTAACCATCTTCTATGACCAACATAAACGATTTTGTTCTTGATAGCCATCGATGGAGTGTCCTTGTTACAAGTGGGGCATGCGTAGTAGCCTTGCCCAACCAACCTAGAAAGACTACCCCGAGCTGGAAAATCATTGATGGTCCATAAAAGCGCCGCTTTCATATCGAAATAAGTACCCGTAGCAGCGTCTTTCGTCCTGACTCCTTTCCATAAATCTTTGAGTTCTTTAATCAAAGGCGCCAAGAAAACATCAATATCTTTTGTAGGTGATTTAGGGCCGAGAATTAACATCGTCGACATTAAAGAATTTTCTTTCATACACATCCACGGTGGTGTATTGTATGCTGTCAATATGACCGGCCACATGCTGTAATTTTGACTCATAATGCCATAAGGATTAAAACCATCAGCAGCCAACCCTAATCAAACGTTTCTAGGGCCACTAGAGAAATCAGGTAGCATCATGTCAAAATGTTTCCATGCTTTACCGTCACAGGGGTGATTCAACTTGCCATCCTTAGACTGTCCAGTAGCATGCCAAGTCATCCACTTTGCTATGTGTTTTGTGTTGAACATGCGTTGAAGTCTAGGTTTTAACGGAAAGTAACGCACCACCTTGTTTGCAACCAACTTCCCCTTTGCTTTCTTTGGGTCTTTATATCTACTCTCTCCGCAGACTGGACAATTATCCCTCTTTTTGTTATCCTCTGATCCCCAATACAAAAAACAATCGTTTATACAAGCATGAATTGATTCGTATCCTAACCCGATATTTCTGTATGTCTTCTTGATTTCATAGTATGACAATGGGAAATTGAAACCTTGACTACGGGTACAAAACTTCTGGAGACAAGCTAGAATCTGGTTAAACCCGACATCACTAATTTTATTTAAAACCTTGATGTGTGCAATCTCTGTTGTAAATTCCAATGTAGTCAAATTGGTAAGCGTGTGCAACTTTTGGGTGGACCTACTAAGTAACTCTTCAAACTCGTTATTAGGACCCGTTGTTTGATCAGGTGGAGTTTAAGTCGGAGGAGTTTGAGTCAGAGGAGTTTGAGTCGGTGGAGTTTCGACATTAGTTACAGAAATATCTTCTAAGAACGTATTCATGTCAAGGTGTTCAGGTGAATGTGATACTGGTGTAGGAAGCGGAAGAATCGGTTCACCGTGATATTTCCAAGTGGTATAATGTTCGTCCCACCCGTGTTGGGATAAGTGTACCTCAAGAGTGTGGAGGTCAACCAATCTCTCACAGTTACAACAACGTTTACATGGGAAACGGATCATTTGTGTGATGGGGTGCACAAATGTCTTACAATGCTCGAGGAAGGTGAAAAGACCATATAAAAATTCATCGGAATTACGATTGGATATAGTTGTCCAACTCTTATCAATTATCATAACTGCGTTGCAAATAAACATTATTCAAATAAATGATTTAATTAAACACCTTAAAACAAATAATCAGGAATGTTTTTTCACCTACTAGTGCACTATGGAAGGCAATCCTAACCCACTCTTTGAATGTTTCGTCTCATATATGAATGCGTATAACTGATTTACTATTCGAGTTCGGCAGCATTTCCCCTCTACTCCCCAATATGTGTTTAAAGACATATTCGTAGGAGTAAAGGAGAAACGCTGTCGAAATCATCTCAAATAATAAACCAGTTATACGCACTCATATCCTAAATGAGACAAAACATTCAAAAAGCAGTCCCAAAAATGGGGACTTTCCGAAATTAATTTATAATAAATTAATTTCGGACGGGTTTTCTAAGGTTGATTAATTTCGGACGGGGCTTTTCCAAAATTAATCGACTAGAATCCTAAAACAATCCTAAAATTATTTACTACAAAAGACTAAAAATATATAATATAATAAACATATGCATAATATTAATTACACACCTCGGTCACGGCTGAAATAAACAAAGATGGAAAGATAGAAAAAAGGGTCCGGATGAGGAACTTGTCCCGACTGTCCCGGTGCTAACCAAACACAAACATAAAATAAAAAATTCTAAATTAGTTGGTTTCCGAGATTTTATCTAATTTGAAACAAACACTAAAACAATTTCAAAAAAAACATTACCTTTTATACGACTGTGACTCGGGAATTCGGTTCTCGGTTATGACTCGAGTCTTGGCTACGATAAACATATAAAAATATTAAGCCGAAATCCATTAAGCCTAAAAGAATTAAGCCGAAATCAACTATATATATATACTAAGCGAAATCAACTAAGCCTAAATCAATTGAACCTAAATAAGCCAAAATCAACTAAGCCTAAATATAAACCGAAATCAACTAAGCCTAAATATAACCCGAAATCAGTTAAGCCAAACACTACTAAAAAATTAGCTCATACGTTTTAATATAAGAAAAATAAACACCCACCTTTAGTATAAGTGGCTAGCTACTGCTGCTGCTGCCGCCGACGGTGGTGGTTGCTATTTCTGCCGTCGGTGGTGGTATTGCTGCCGTCGGTGGTGGTGGTGGTATTGATGCCGACATTATCATTATCATTATCATTATAACAAATTAAACAAATTATCATTATCATTATAACAAATTTAAACAAATTACCTTTATATAAATTGGTGGGTCGGATTGGTGGTGGTGGTGGTGGTGATGGGTGGGACGGATTGGTGGTGGTGGTGATGGGTGGGTCGGATTGGTGGTGGTGGTGATGGATGGGACGGATTGGTGGTGGTGGTGATGTGCGAAGGATTGGTGGTGGGACGGATTGGTGATGTGCGACGGATTGGTGGTGGGACGGATTTGGTGAAGAATGAATGAATGAAGTAGTGGTGGTGGTGTGCCTATCGGATTTGGTGAAGAATGAATGAATGAAGTAGTGGTGGTGGTGGTGTGCCTATCGGTGTGCTCCCGTTTTTTTTTTATTGAAGATGAAGAATGAGTGATGTCTTGTGGGTTAAGTTGTGGATAGAATTTAGGGTCGAAAATTAGGGTCGAAAATTTCGACCCTAAAATTTAGGGTCGAAATTTTCGACCCTAATTTTCGACCCTAAATATAAACCGTGAATTTTTTAATTTTGGTATGGAATTTTAAAATTTTCGTGAAATTTTTTGAAAGTTAAAAGTTTTAGTGCCAAATTTAGGGTCGAAATTTCGACCCTAAATTTCGAAACTATAATAGTTTTAATTTTAAAATGTTTTAAAACATAAATAAATAGAGTTTATAATTACTAAATTATTTATATAAAATATTAACAAATTATTTTATTTATATAAAAAATTAATAAGTATCACTAATATATTTTATTTATGTAAATTTATTTTATAAATTACACTAATTACGTTTTAAAATAGTAAATTTCGAAACGAGAATAATTTTAATTTTAAAATGTTTTAAAACATTAATAAATAGATTTTATAATTACTAAATTATTTATATAAAATATTAACAAGTTATTTTATTTATATAAAAATTAATAAGTATCACTAATATATTTTATTTATGTAAATTTATTTTATAAATTACAATAATTACGTTTTAAAATAGTAAATTTCGAAACAAGAATAATTTTAATTTTAAAATGTTTTAAAACATTAATAAATAGAGTTTATAATTACTAAATTATTTATATAAAATATTAACAAGTTATTTTATTTATATAAAAAATTAATAAGTATCACTAAAATATTAACAAGTCAATAGGGTATCGTATAACATGATATGAGTCAATATGGTATCATATTGCATGATATGAGTCAATAGGGTATCGTATTACATGATATGAGTCAATATGGTATCGTATTACATGATATGAGTCAATATGGTATCGTATTACATGATATGAGTCAATATGGTATCGTATTACATGATATGAGTCAATATGGTATCGTATAACATGATATGAGTCAATATGGTATCGTATTACATGATATGAGTCAATAGGGTATCGTATAACATGATATGAGTCAATAGGGTATCATATTGCATGATATGAGTCAACAGGGTATCGTATTACATGATATGAGTCAATATGGTATCGTATTACATGATATGAGTCAATATGGTATCGTATTACATGATATGAGTAAATATGGTATCGTATTACATGATATGAGTCAATATGGTATCGTATTACATGATATGAGTCAATATGGTATCGTATTACATGATATGAGTCAATATGGTATCGTATTACATGATATGAGTCAATATGGTATCGTATTACATGATATGAGTCAATATGGTATCGTATAACATGACATGAGTCAATAGGGTATCGTATAACATGATATGAGTCAATAGGGTATCATATTGCATGATATGAGTCAATACGGTATCGTATTACATGATATGAGTCAATATGGTATCGTATTACATGATATGAGTAAATATGGTATCGTATAACATGATATGAGTCAATAGGGTATCGTATAACATGATATGAGTCAATATGGTATCATATTACATGATATGAGTAAATATGGTATCGTATTACATGATATGAGTCAATATGGTATCGTACTACATGATATGAGTCAATATGGTATCGTATTACATGATATGAGTCAATATGGTATCGTATTACATGATATGAGTCAATATGGTATCGTATTACATGATATGAGTCAATATGGTATCGTATAACATGATATGAGTCAATAGGGTATCGTATAACTGATATGAGTCAATAGGGTATCATATTGCATGATATGAGTCAATAGGGTATCGTATTACATGATATGAGTCAATATGGTATCGTATTACATGATATGAGTAAATATGGTATCGTATAACATGATATGAGTCAACAGGGTATCGTATAACATGATATGAGTCAATATGGTATCGTATTACATGATATGAGTCAATAGGGTATCGTATTACATGATAGGAGTCAATGTGGTATCGTATTACGTGATATGAGTCAATATGGTATCGTATTACATGATATGACTCAATAGGGTATCATATAACATGATATGAGTCAATAGGGTATCATATTGCATGATATGAGTCAATAGGGTATCGTATTACATGATATGAGTCAATATGGTATCGTATTACATGATATGAGTCAATATGGTATCGTATTACATGATATGAGTCAATATGGTATCGTATTACATGATATGAGTCAATATGGTATCGTATTACATGATATGAGTCAATATGGTATCGTATTACATGATATGAGTCAATATGGTATCGTATTACATGATATGAGTAAATATGGTATCGTATAACATGATATGAGTCAATAGGGTATCGTATAACATGATATGAGTCAATAGGGTATCATATTGCATGATATGAGTCAATATGGTATCGTATTACATGATATGAGTCAATATGCTATCGTATTACATTATATGAGTCAATAGGGTATCGTATTACACTGGAAGGAAAACCATGGTGGGAAAACATTGGAGGGAAAACATTGGAGGGAAAATGTTAACAATTTCCCTCACTTTTTTAGCATAAAAAGAGAACCACACACACTCCTTATCATCACAACCACCAGCAGATCACACACACTTATTATCATAAACAAATTGTTATTATGTACATGTTGAAGCATGAAGCTTTTCCGTGCAGGTGTGGAAATGGAGATGTAGTTCTTCGAGAATCGTGGACAACTGAAAACTTTGGTAGACTGTACTATGCTTGTCCACGTTCACGGGTTCAACCTCCAGTTTCATATGGATGCAAATTTTTTATGGAAAGACGAACGCGTCCAACTACTAATCAATTCTCTTGGAGGTTCAATGAGCTTTTCTCCTCCAAGCTCTTCTTCAAGACCTTCAACGAGCTTTTCTCCTCCAAGCTCTTCTCCCAGACCTTCAACGATTCCAGTTTCTTCTCCAAGCTCTTTAGCGTGTGAAAACTGTGTGCGCTTGAATGGAATGATAATGGTACTTGAGCGTACGATAGAGTTGTACCGCAACTCCGATAGGCACACATTGGATTCAGCTGCACTACTTCACGACCTTTACGATGACATGGGGAACCTTAGTTTGAACTAGTTTATGATGTGTTTTTTTCCGTGTTTACGAGTCTAATATCGTTGTAATATCAATGTTTAATTAAGCGCGTGTTTAAGTGTCCGTGACGAATAAAATTATGTTTAGGAGTGTTTGGTTCTGTGAGTAATTAGTATTCTAGCTTGAATCATTGTGAGAATTTAGTTTGTTTGAGTCACAAAATTTAGTTTAAGTCTGTTGTGTTAGGTTTTGCAGTCAAAAGTTCAGTCAAAAGCATTTTACTTCAATCAAATTTTGCTCAAACTCATAAATAAAGGAGCCTTTTTTATTCATACAAACATACAAGTACATTTCAAACACAAAAACCATAAAAGATGCAGAAGCATCATTATACACAACAACATGTGTTAGTATGGTTCTTATTCTATCTGAACAACAATTATTAATTAGATTAAAAGAGACACAGTCTTAACGAATTCCTTCATTAAACTTTGCTCAAACTCATAAATAAAGGCTCCTTCTAAGCATTTACGAATGCTTATTTATTGATCCTTCATTTTCTTAACGAATTCCTCCTTCTCAGTCATTCTTGCTGCTGTATCTTTAATTAAACCTTCCTACCGACTTGAGGTTTTCTTATCCTTCTTTTGAGTATCTTTCAATACTTTAGCGCATTTCTTTAAGAGATATATATCTCCAGCACATTCTAATTCCTGGATAAATTGTTGTCTTTCTTCAACAGCTTCATCTAAAACCTCATGTAAATGTTCAAGTTTCAGACCAAAACGTTTGTCCGCTTCGGCAGATTGTTCAAAATATGCTACCATTCGAGTCCAATTATCTGAACCGGCAACTTCTTTTAATTCTTCTAACCTTCCTAACCAGGCCATTATTGTTGTTTTTTTTAGTATTGGAAAACTGAGATGAGTGATAATTGGAGGCAAACTACAAACCATTAAATAGCAAAACAACTACCCAATATGGATGGCACACATACATCTATTATCATCTTCCTGTTCACAATGGGTACATAATGAAAGCACTAAAACTAGTACCATCAATAGTGGGACTAATGAAAGCACTAAAACAATGGGTACACAATAGGTACAGTCATTTGTAGTCTAGTTGGTTTTTCATAGTGGTAACCAGCTTGATCTTTCTGGATTTGTGGTGTAATTGATGAACTTGTTATGTTCTTGTAGTTGCTAAGTTGTTTGCACAGCTTTAGTTCTGCTTAGACTTAATTATTTTTAGCTATTACTGCATTATCTGTCCTAGTACCTAATCCGTTTCGTTCTAGTGTTTTGGTGTATGATTTTGGTTCATTTCTGTGTTTACGAGTCTAATATCATAGTAATATCCATGTTTAATTAAGAGCGTGTTTAAGTGTACGTGACGAATAAAATTATGTTTAGGAGTGTTTGTCTATAAGTCTCCCATGTGATATTACAAAAGGTTTTATGTAATATTTGGAATAAATAAATATTTGTTTTATAAATGTCTCATTTTTATTATATAAACGTCGCAATTGTTCGTAAAGTCTAATGACTTTAAGTCCCCGTATCGAATAAAATGTATCGTTAGGCGTTTTGTTCGTATCTTCTAACAAAAAAGTTACATACGTTATATATAAGTATAATAATAATAATAATAATAATAATAAATATTCAAAATTTATTTTAATAATTATGAAAAAATAAATTTTGCAATTAAAACACATTACCATTGAAAGCATTATTTTAAAAGCATTCAGACTAAAAGAAAATTTTAAAAATATATTTAATAATTTAGGGTCGAAATTTCGACCCTAAATATAAACCGCGAATTTTTTAAATTTTTCGTGAAAATTTTTGGTGTGAAATTTTAAATTTTTCGTGAAAATTTTAAAAAATTTTAAATTTAGGGTCGAAATTTTGACCCTAAAATATTAAATATTAAAAATAATTTTTATTTAAATTATTTTAAATTATTAATAATATATTATATAATATATAAAATTAAAATTATTTAAAATTTTAAATTTAGGATCGAAATTTCGACCCTAAAATATTAAATTTAAAAATAAATTCTTTTAAAATTATTTTTAATTATTAAAAATATATTATATAATACATAAATTAAAATATTTAAAATTTTAAATTTAGGGTCGAATTTTGACCCTAAATTTTTGGGCCCCACCTGCTTTTTGACCAGCCCTTTTGGGTTGAAAAATTGTGGGCCCCCACCTTAATTTAGGGTCGAAAATTTCGACCCTAAACCTTGATTTTGTTGTAGTGCATTTTTATCATGATAGAGCTGGAACATTGTTAATGAAGGTTCAAAGATCACCTAATCGACTCTAAAAGATAGAGTTGGAAGAGGTCAGAATGATGTGTTTGAATGCTCAAATTAACGATCCCACGTAGCTGTGGCATGTAAGGATGGGCCATATAAACTTCAATTCGATGAAGTTCATGGCTGAGAAGAAGCTGATCGAAGGGATGCCGAAGTTGAATATCCCTACACTTCCATGTGAAGGGTGTCTGGTAGGAAAGCAGATAAGAAATCATTTTCCTTCACACACGAGTTACAGGGCAAAGAAAAGACTTCAGCTTGTTCATGGTGACCTATGTGGACCGATATCACCTCCGACACCTTCAGGTAACAAGTACTTCATGTTACTAGTTGATGACTATAGTAGAGTTATGTGGGTTTATTTGCTAAAGTCAAAAGATGAAGCTTGTCAAGTCTTTAAGAATTTCAGAGGTTTGGTAGAAGTTGAAACAGGTGAAAAGATGAAAGTGTTCAGAACTGATCGTGGTGGTAAGTTCTTGTCAAACCAATTCACCACGTATTGTAACGAAACAGGGCTGGAGAGGCATTACACATCCCCATACTCTCCACACGCAAAATGGGGTAGTGGAGAGAAGGAATCGGATGGTAATGGAGATGGTTAGATGTAATTTGAAGACCATGAGAATGCCGGATGTCTTGTTGGGTGAAGCTGTAAATCACGCGGTTTACGTTTTGAATAGAGTCTACACAAAAGCCTTGAAAAACACAACCACGTACGAGATGTGGACCGGGAGAAAGCCACATGTCAAACACCTTAGGGTTTTTGGTTGTCTCGCACATATGAAAGTCGCCAAAGGCCACCTAACGAAATTAGAAGAAAGAAGTATGCGAGTGGTCCATCTGGGAATTGAGAAGGGATCGAAGGCATATAGGCTGTTGGACCCGGATACAGGGAAGATTAATGTGAGCAGAGATGTAGTTTTTGATGAACAGCAAGGTTGAGTGTGGGTGAAGAGCTCTAAGATCAAAGACACACCAGGTATGAGTTTCACTGTTGAAGGCTTTGATCTAGATGAGTTTCATATTGATGAAGATGATTCGGAGCTGATTACACCACAACAAGAAGTTGGGTCACCGCAAAGTGACATCAACTGGACTGAAGACTCACAACCCATTCCTATAAACCCACCAGGTACGCCACAATCACCCCTAACACCTAATTCTTCTATTGCATCTTCGAGCACCGCCTCTAGTTCCACAGGTGGTCGTGCCCCAAAACGTTACCGTTTGCTCACAGGCCTCTACGACAACACTGAAGAACTCATGATGATTCGCGATGATGACGAACCAACATCGTACACAGAGGCGAGCAAAAGAAGCGAGTGGATAGATGCGATGGATGCTGAATTGGCATCAATCGAGAAGAACAACACTTGGAGTTTGGTCAATCTCCCGAAGAATCGCAAAGCCATATCTTTAAAGTGGGTGTACAAGGTGAAACGAGATCCAGGTGGAAAGAGTTTGAAGTATAAGGCCAGAATTATGGCAAAGGGGTATGTTCAAAAACCAGGAGTTGACTACGACGAAGTCTTCGCACCAGTAGCAAGGATCGAAATTGTACGTGTCATTCTAGCTCTCGCAGCCTCTAATGGTTGGTGTGTACATCACCTTGACGTGAAATCGGCTTTCCTAAACGGCACTCTAGAAGAAGAAGTATATGTATCTCAGCCTGAAGGGTAGATAAAAAAAGGGGAGGCCAACAAAGTGTACAAACTTTCAAAAGCTTTGTACGGTCTAAAATAAGCACCAAGGGCGTGGAATGCTTGTTTAGACAAATACTTGAAGAGTTTGGGGTTCGTGAGATGTGCTCAAGAGTATTCTGTTTACACGAAGAAAAAGGATGATGATGTCTTGATCATTGCGGTGTATGTAGATGATTTACTAGTGACCGGGAACTGTCACAAGAGTATTCCGGATTTCAAGAGAGATATGAAGACCAAGTTCGAGATGAGTGATCTTGGAGTACTATCTTATTATTTGGGAATTGAAGTGAATCAACAAGAAACAGGCATAACATTGAAGCAAGAAGCCTATGCCAAAAGTATCTTGACAAAGACTCGTATGATAAAATGCAATCCTAACAAAAGGCCGATGGAACACAAATTGAAGCTGACCAAAGATGGAGAATGAGAGTTGATAAATCCCACTGAATATAGGAGTATAGTCGGAGCATTGAGGTATCTGACTCACACTCGTCCTGACATTTCATTTGCAGTGGGAGTGGTCAGTTGATTCATAGAGAAGCCAACTGAACAACATTTGCAAGCAGTAAATGTTGGAAAATGTTTTGCAAAATATGGTTTTTGCAATACTTTGGACATAATTTTATATATGTATATGTTATATATATTCGTAGTACTTATTAGCTTTGCGTTCTCCTCGAAGAGAGCTTCGCAACGAGCTAAAGTATGTCCAATATGGAGTTAATATGAATGAGATATCGTGTCTCAAAGTGAGTCACGTGAAACACAATATTTGGAAAAATATTTGTCCTACATCGATTGAAACATGAAGTGAAAACATGTTTATAAGGAAATCCTAGATTCTACCCTACAATATTCATTTGAGGGTTTTTACTCCCACGCCTACGCGCGCGCAGGGGGGGGTGCAGAAAGTGGGATTTCTAGGCCAAAAACAGATTCGAAGCTACTGAACTTGTGCACGAGCGTGCGACCTGCAGACACGAATGCAGCTCCGAAAACTGGCTTGGGTGCGGGCAGATTTCGGTATCTTTTTTGCTGGGAATTCGATTTATTTTTCCAGAAAATTCTGTACATCTATTTTAGGAATAGATACAGAAACAGAATATTTTGTGTTAAAAAGACAGACAGGAAATTTGTTTTAGTGATAACAGATTTTCCTGACTGTGGTATATATTTTCTTTGAGAACAAGTAAAGTTTTCTGTATAAATATAACCCATTCTCATTCAGTTTTCACATCAGAAAAAAAAACGCAGCTTTTTCCTTACTCCATTATCAGACAGTTTTCCAGCAGCTCGTCGATCAGAAACACGCAAGGCTTCCGTGATCTTTCAGGCAAGTTTGTTAAGTCCGGCTGTACAACAGCGTTAGACGTTGTACCCTGGGAAACATACGGCGAATCTGTTTTAAGGGAAGCGTGTTAAACACGTGCCTCGTCTTTGTTTTACTGCTTTCTTCATTACTGTTAATTACTTTCTGTCATTTAAATTCTGTCAATTTAATTTCTGTTATTTTATTGTAAATTCGATTTCATTATAAAAGTATACACCGTTTCCTACAATCTTAAAACAGATTCTGTTTAACAGAATTAAAACTTTTATTAAAATCGGATTAATAATTTTATCAGATTTATTTATAAACTGTTTCTGCCGAAACCAGGATTGAGTTTCACTGGAAATCAGTTTTAATTTACAGATTTTTATTAACAGTTAACGTTTTTTTAGCAGTTGTTCTAGTCAGTTTATTGAAACCAAGATTGTGTTTCTGTTAAACTGATATTTTTAATAATTGCATCTGATTCATTGAAACCAAGATTGAGTTTCTTTGAAGCAGATCTACTATAAGTATATAGAGATCATGATTGAATTTCTTATATACAGATTTATAACAGTTGTCTAACTGTTTGTGTTTTGATCTTGTTTGATCTTTCAGAATGTCTACTAGCACTCCTGAAATTCCTGCAACTACTACTGTGAAAGTAACTGCTGCGCCAGTTACCCACACAGTTGCTAATCATGCTAAAAAACCAAAAAAAATTCAATGGACTGAATTTTAAGAGGTGGCAGCAGAAGATGTTCTTCTATCTCACTACTTTGAACCTTGCGAAGTTCTTAAAGGAGACTGTACCTAAGGTGGAACCTCCTAAAGAAGGTGTACCCGAAAATCAACAAGTCGTGCAAGCTGTTGAAGCATGGAAACATTCAGACTTCTTGTGTCACAACTATATTCTGAATGGTTTGGTGGACTCTTTGGAACGCAAAGAATTATGGGAGTCGTTGGAACGCAAGTACAAAACTGAGGATGCTGGTACAAAGAAGTTCGTGGTAGCTCGCTTTTTGGATTACAAGATGGTTGATTCAAAGAGTATGATAACTCAGTTTCAAGATCTGCAGGTTTTGCTACACGACATTCATGCTGAGGGTATGACTTTGAGTGAAACTTTTCAAGTTGCTGCTATCATTGAAAAGTTACCTCCAAGCTGGGTAGAG